>APFE031285041.1:36057-46338 GCA_000404065.3 Pinus taeda
GTAGCAAACCCTTATCATTGGTTGCTAGCAAAATGTCATCCACATATAAAACAAGAAAACAAATTTTACTCCCACTAACTTTTAGGTATATACATTGATCCATAATGTTTTCTACAAAACCGAAAGAAGAAATTACATAATGGAATTTCAAATACCATTGGCGGGATGCTTGTTTTAAACCATATAATGACTTCTTGAGCTTACAAACCAATTTCTCACCATAACTAGAGGGGAATCCTTCAGGTTGTCTCATGTAAACCTCCTCCTCTAGATCTCCATTGAGAAAAGCCGTTTTCACATCCATTTGTTGCAACTCTAAGTCAAAATGGGCTACTAATGCCATAATAATGCGCAAGGAATCTTTCCTAGATACATGAGAAAAAGTCTCCGTGTAGTCGATTCCTTCTTTCTGAGTGAATCCCTTAGCAACAAGTCTTGCCTTGTATCTGTCAATGTTGCCTAATGAGTCTTTCTTTGTCTTAAAGACCCATTTACATCCAATGGCTTTTGCACCGTTAGACAACTCAACAATATCCCAGACTTCGTTACTCTTTATGGAATTCATCTCTTCCTTAATGGCATCGTACCATAATTCTGATTCTTTGCAACTCATGGCTTGTGAAAATGACTCGGGATCATTTTCGGCTCCAATGTTGTAGTCAGATTCTTGTAGATACACAACATAATCACTAGGAATTGCTGATCTCTTTGGTCTAGTAGATCTTCTTAATGTTGTACCATCATCTTCCTAAGAAGTATGTGGTTCAACTTGTTGTTCAAAAGTTCTTGGCAACTCTTGAACTCCTTGATCTACTGGAATATGGTCAGCAGCTTGTGGAACTTCAACGATTGGTTGTTCAACACCAGTTTGTACTTTAGGGATGCTATGAACAATAATCAATCTATCATTTGAAGTGGAAGGTTGAGATTCTGAATGATCCTTCTCAGAAACTATGTTTCTGGTTTGATCGCTCCCACTGATCAAGTTATTTTCAAGAAACTTTGCATTTTTTTATTCCACAATCCTAGTGCTGTGAGATGGACAATAAAATTTGTAACCTTTAGACCTTTCAGCATATCCAATGAAATACCCACTAATGGTCCTTGGGTCCAGCTTTTTCTCTTGTGGATTATAAAATCTCACTTCAGACGGGCATCCCCAAACGCGCATATGTCGCAAACTCGGTTTCCAACCTTTCCATAATTCAAATGGCGTTTTAGAAACCGCCTTGGCTGGAACTCGGTTTAATATATACATTGTCGTCTTAAGTGCTTCAGTCCACAAGGATTTAGGAAGATTGGAGCTGCTAAGCATACTTCGCACCATGTCCAATAATGTTCGATTTCTTCTTTCTGCTACACCATTCTGGTCGGGTGAACCAGGCATGGTGTATTGGGCAACAATCCCATGCTCTTGAAGAAATTTAGCAAATGGCCCAGGTGCTTGTCCATCTTCTGTGTATCTACCATAATATTCTCCACCTCTATCTGATCTCACGATCTTAATTTTCTTGCCGCATTGTTTCTCTACTTCAGCCTTAAAGATCTTAAAGGCATCTAATGCTTCGCTCTTTTTATGAAGCATGTAGAGATACATATATCGTGAGTAATCATCTATAAAGGAGATGAAGTATCTCTGACCATGTGAATCCATGTCTGGACTACATATATCAGTATATATGATTTCTAATATGTCCGAACTCCTATTGGCACCTTTCTTTGACTTGTTGGTCTGGTTTCCCTTTACGCAGTCCACACAAGTATCAAAATCAGTAAAATCCAGAGTATCAAGTACCCCTTCATTTACCAATCTTTTAATTCTTTCTATGGAGATATGACCTAGTCTCCGGTGCCATAATTTAGAGGAATCTTCTTTAATAACACATCTTTTAGTACCAGTGTGAACATGCATTGAATCATAAGTGGCATTGTTTTGTAAATTAATGCAATAAAGACCATTAGACAAGATACCATTCCCAACATAATCAGATTTATAAAATAGACTGAAAGATTTTTATAAAAAGTTTAAGGAATATCCAAAAGGTACAAGCCTTGAAACTGAAATCAAGTTTCTAGAGAAACTTGGAACATAAAAGGTCTTTTCTAATTCTAAAACAAAGCCACTACTTAAAGTCAAATAACATGTTCCTATAGCTTCCACATGCGAGCCCATGTTGTTTCCTGATAAGATGCTTTGCTCACTTCCCATTGGTTTCCTTAGGTTTTGCAAACCCTGCAAGGAATTCGAAATGTTAATTGTTGATCCAGAATAAATCCACCATGTGTTAATATTAACATTAACCATATTAGATTCATAACAAACAAATGAGATCAAATTACCTTTGTCTGCAAGCCATTTCTTAAATTTGGCGCATTCCTTCTTCATGTGTCCCTTCTTCTTACAGAAGAAACACTTGGAATCCTTCTTGATACCGGCTTGGGGAGGTACTTTACCTTTCCCTTTCCGATTGGCTTGAGATTTACCCTTTCCACATGTTGTCAGCATTGCACTCTCTCCCAGTTCCATCACCAATCTCTCTTCCTCTTGAACACACATGGTCATGAGTTCATTGATTGACCATTTGTCTTTATGTGTGTTGTATGAGATTTTGAAAGGTCCATATTGGTGCGGAAGGGTGTTCAAGATGCAGTGCACTAGGAAGGACTCCGATATATCAACCTCGAGTTTCTTCAACTGAGCCACAGTGTCCCTCATCTGCATGATGTGCTCGTGCACACCTTTCACACTAGTGAGTCTTAGGGATGAGAACTTCATGATTAGGGTGCTTGCTAGTGCCTTGTCCGAAGTGACGAACTGATCGTCAATGGCCTTCAACAAATCTCGGACCTTTTCATGTTGATCAACGGAACCACGAATACCAGCTGAAATTTTAGTCTTGATGAACATCATGCTTAGACGATTGGATCGCTCCCATCATTCATAAAGTGTGATGTCCGCTGCAGTGCTGGTATTAGTGAGTGTCGCTGGTTCATCTTTCCTAATAGCATAATCTATGTCCATCCACCCCAAATGAAGGAGAATCCTCTCCTTCCAAACCTTATAGTTATCTCCCTTTAGTTTGGGAATGTCACAACGAATTTCAGAGAAATTTACAGGTTGTACTACTGCATCAAAATTAAAATCACATGCTTATGTCAAAATTGAGGCTTAATAAAATTTCATGTTTTACCAATGTAAATCATGCTCAAAATTGAATCTAATGACATAAAAATTGCATGTGGGCTAAATTTTTAATTCAAGCAGATTCAATTATTCATTGTTTTGAACTTTATGATAAAACTATTAATTCATAACTCCTGTGGGTAGGTTATGAAATTTTATCCTAATTAATTACATAAATATAATAAAAATTCCTGTGGGATAAAATTTATTATATTTAGTCTAATTAATTACAAGTTAATGTCTAAATAATCTTTATGTGATCTAACCAATCAAAATATATAATTTTAATTAATTAAAGATGATGTGGCTATTCTCTAATTAATTAAAATTATATAGATCACTAGACATTATTCTTTACATAAATGGCATAAAGAAAATTTAACCAGTAAAAATAATGTTTACTGAAAAGAGTAAGTCAAATTGACATTTTAAATAAACTCCATATAACGTAAATGAGTGCCAAGCAACTGTTTAATTTATAAACAAAACCCGGAGATTGACTGAAGCAGCATTGATCTACTTTGCACTTGCATAGCAAATGCAGTTCGAAGGCTAGCTGGCTTGACTTCAAGCTCCGTCCTTAAGTTTATAAAATAAACAAAAAATAGAAAAGCAAACAAGCTATTCTTTCACAAGATAAATAAAATTAAATTCTTTTTAATAAAAACTAAATCAAAATAGTTGATATTTTGAGGAAATTTATTGTTCTTAATCCACATAAACTTCATGGAGACCAAGAAAACCAACGCTAAAATTAAAATATGCACTAATTAAAAGGTTATTTTTATTAAAAAATATCCTATAAAGTATCCAATGTTACATTTATTTTATACAAAATTGCACTTTAAATAGTAGCATCGCAAAATTCTAAAAGAAGAGTGAATACTCCTTTAAAAATTGACTTGATTCATATTTCTAAAAAATATATCTATGAATATATGGGAAATTTTGGTATAAATACATGTTTAAATTTGGTAAATACATAAAACATGTGAATTGACTAAATAAGAAAATCCAATTGAATGCCAACTTTCCACAAGGGTGGTATGCACCGTGGCAGGTTCGAACCCACCCACATACTTCCGTGGACTGCGTCCAACCACAAACCAAACCAATTCACTTGACACCCAGGATCATTATATATGTTAGTTCTGGATAGGGGAAAGATGCAAAGACTCAAATACAGGGTTTGCACTCTCGTGTCTGCTTTGCTATTGGCAAAACTTTAGGCCTCTATTTTGCCCTATGGCCATCTTTGGCATGTTGAGAGATTGAATATGGATGCTAAAGAGCAAGAATCAATGCTATCACGAGGCAGCATAAATGGGCCAGTTCTGAACAGTAAGAGGATACACGACTGTTGTATCTGCATTCTTCATACGTCTTTTGCATAATATTGGCTCTAACAAAATGAAATCCTGTTCTCAACAAGAGATTCACATTTTCACATGCTACAAGTAATAGCTCAGTTTGATAGAATATGAGAACGCGTTTCTAGTATTTGGGACAATATGAAATAAACGAAATCACGGGATCTTCAGGGGAGTGGAAACAACAGGATTTTTATGCGGTAAAGAACTTTACAACGAACTTGCTCGAGAGGAATGCGTAATCCACCGCTTGCAGCGCTGATTATGAATTCCTCCCTGCGTGAAAAGTCCAGCCCAATCTAATATCCTACCAAGGAATGCATAATCCACCGATTCCAGCGTCAATTACGAATTCCTCAAGAATCTAAGGAAGCGCTAGCCATGATCAGGCAAACCCCAAATCCATGATGGATCAGACATAAATAGATAGATTGACTTACGGGTATGCATGTGCCGACAAGCTTAACTCAGAGATAAACCAGTATAAAGTTTACTAGGACTTTATTTGCAGCGTTGAAATAAAATAATGTTTTCAGAACACATCAAAGCAGAGATACACGGAAGCTCTGATACCAATGTAAGAAAAATTTGCAACAACAATTCTATATGCTTTAAAGAATCTAAAAAAATGAAACTTTAGATGTCCAGGATTACCTCCAGCCATTGATAATGCTCTTCCTGCAAACCACAGTCCACTTGCTTCTTCATTGAAACAACACTCCAGCTTCAATCCAAGCAAAAGGAAAATCATAGAAAATCTGAAGGCACTTCCCAGCTATGCTCTCTCACCTAGATGGTGTAAACAACTGAAGGGGATTAATATGCTAGCTTGGGGACCAAACATATGAATTTATAGCCAAGCTTCCATCAAGCTTCTGATGGCTATGTGTCAGGTGTTCCGCAAATCAAGGCAGAGAACTCCAGATGGAGTAATGGACCACTTCAGAAGCTCCAACCAGAAAATTAATTAACTGCAGTTGATTTCCTTAATTTGAGGAAACTACTGCAGTTGGTTTCTAGAAATTAAGGAAAAACTGCAGTTTAGTTCCATAACTGTAGGTTACAGGTTGGCAAAAATTAATGGAGTTTAACATATGATATATAGATTTTAAAATGGAGGAAATTATGTCAATTGATATACTGCTAATATGGTTGAGTTAGTTTGTATTTTATGTTACTTTTCAATTTTTGTAGTCTTTTTTAGTCTCGTCTAAATAGTAACTAAGCAGATAGCCTGTCTATTTTAGAATAGGGTTACCAAATTTAAGATAACGTGTCTATTTTAGAATAGGGTTACCAAATTTAATTTAATTATGAACAATTATTAGGTGGATAGCTAAATGCATAATATGAAATGAACGATGCATGATATGAAATGTCTATTCAAATGAGTCTCCATTATTCATAAATAAGAGATAAAGAGAGGATCCATTATCATAAACTATATGCCAACTCGTCATAGGTTATATAATTAATAAAATAATAATGAATGATGTCAAATATTATAATTTTATTTTTTGAAGACTCCATTTGAGGATTTTTAATATGTGTTTTTTGAGGAATTTTCTTCCATGCTATAATTGATTTTCTAAAGGTTTTATTTTAAAGAAAATAAATGTCAATTTATAATTATCTTTCATATCAAAAACTATTTTCTTTGTTTTTCTAATTATGAAAGCTCATCCTATACTTGAATAATCTATCCATCAAATTTTTTTAGATAACAGAAATGAAATACCTTAAGAGCTTATGAAAACGATAAAAATGAAATACCTTAAGAGCGTATGAAAACGATAAATTTAACTTATAATCCGCATTCCCAATCTTGTGGACGAACATGTATTTTTCATAAAATTTTAGAATTATTTTTTTGTGAATGGATGGGCTATATGATGAGCATTGCATATATACTTGATGTCCCACCTCAAATTTTCTTTCATTGTAATATTGATTTTCTTGTTACTTCATTCTATTTTGGGTCATTTAAGGATTTTTAAAATTGTTTTTAGGGTTACACTGGTTTTCTAAATATGTGAATATACTAAGTTTTATATTATAGAAGATATTTGCAAATCAACGAATTGGATATCCATAAACAGACCAGAAAGGAAGATATAATAGGTAAAATTTTAGGAGAGAATTTTAATATTATGAGATTAAAGGAAATATTAAAAAAAATAATATATAAATATTTTATTTAATAAAAAAAAGTTTAATTGGATGTTTGTTATAATTAAAAGCTGTTAGAGATTGGAGATCCTATTGAAGGCTCAAGTCATAGTTATGGATGAGATGGGTAACCTTCACTTTATGGACCTATCATCAATAAAGTGCATGATGCAGGAGCATTCAATGCAAGGAAAATCATTGTAATTAAGTAGACAAAAGGGCTCATGTATTTTTAGGAAGTTGGACTCCTAAGTGATAAATTGATGTAATATTAGGCTTTTGAGTGCATAAAATAGAAATTAATTAGATAGTGAGAGGAAGTTGTAAATGCTCTCAAATAAATGAGAACATGATTGGTGAATAAATGACAAGAGTTCAAAGTCATTCAAGACTCTTAAAACAGTTTCATGATTCGAGGGACAAGAGAGAGTTTTTAGGAATTAATTGAAGTAGAAGTGGATAGAAGATTTAGGAGTCGAACCAGGATTAGTGAACAACAAAACTTTCTGGCATAAATGTAAGCCTATGGGCAGAGCACAGGGGGGCCACAATATTGAAGAACAGGTCTGTGTGAGACACAAAGTCTCAGATATGTAATTGACTATTAATTCTATAATATAATATATATATATATATATATATATATTATATATATATATATATAGATGTGTGTTCCTCACTGTGTCAGTGTGTTGAAGAGTATTTCATGAATGAATTACTTGCGAATTGTAGGCTCTATAATAGGTTGTAGGAAGAATTATGAAGGCCACAGAGGAATAGAATGATTCAGAGGAATCATGAATGGATCCTTGAATCCAATTGAGGAAAAAGAGGGAAGCTCTAGGGAGAAATAACGAAGTGAGATTTCACAGAAGAGTAAAGCTCAGAGCTGCAACAGAAGCAGAAGGAAGTGTTCTGAAGGACTACACAAAGGAAAAGAGCAATTCAGAGGATCATAATCGATTGTTGAATCCATTAGAGGGATCAAAGCCAAGGCTCAGGAGGAATCACGTAGTAAAATTGCAGAAAGGGAAAAACCTTAAAGAAGCCGCAACTACAGAAGAAGTAAAGAAATGGTGTAAAACTTAAGTGAAGTGAAAGAGTGAAAGAGTAAAGTATGAGTTCATAGCAACCATTTGATCTAGAAGATCAACAGTCCAGATGATGTCGCTGAGGAGCAAGGCGAAATATTGCATCGGCAAAGTTTATTATACAATTTAAGTCCTGCAAGCGAAAAACCCAACTTACACCGAGAGTTGGTGCAAAACATAGTCGGATTTGAAATCCAGACTTGAAATCCTACAAATAGTGGCCTATATCCATATTGGGTCTGTAAGGATATCCAATCGATGCATGGAAGTGGAAGGGGTCTCACCTTGAGGTTGAGCAAAATGCTATCGCGCGAGTTAATCACAACTGTCGAATTGTGAACCAGATCGATAGTCACGATTTGATCGCTAATTTGCAATCAGAGGAGTTAAGGTTAGAATTTATTGGAATGTCGATGTGTTGATAGCGATAAAGCACTGATCGACGATCGGAGGTTTTGGAGATCGCAGCTACGGAAAGGGTCAGAGCGAAGAGTGGGGCCGACGGATATATAGATCTGGGCGAATTGTTTTTGAAGTTCGAACAAAGGGTTTGAGTGGGGTTTTCCTTTGTATTCCTGAAAGTATTGTGTTGACCCTTTTTAAGGCTAGAACATGTGTTAACTATTCCAATCGTCGCACATCGGAGTCGGAGAAGTGTTGAGGCATATATGCATGCATGACTTGCGAAAGGAGCGATGGTTGATTGTGATAAAGGTAGCCTTGGGAATTGTGCAAAAGTCATATAAAGGCATAAAAAGGTGTGTTTGCGTATGTTTTCCTTTGTAAATAGTTTTATAAGGAAAATAGCATTGATGGGTAAGTTTTATGTATTAACCATATATAACTATTGGTAAAAGGAAAAGGCTATATATATGTGGCTGAAAGGGTTGTATAAAGGTTACGAACAGTTTTAACAGTCCCGATAAGAGAGATTTCAGGAACACTTTAACAAAGGTTCAAATGAAGGATATGAGGAGGTAAATAGTTCTGATAGGAGGTTTAAGCAGGGTGATTGAGTTCCGATATAAAGGAACGGATAAAGAGGGCCTTAACCATTTGACGGTTGAATATTTGACTCCTTTGTGAGTTAAATTCTTAGGACAAATGTGTTTATGCATTTACATGCATATTGTGGGTGTAAGCGAGGCTAACCCTACGTCATGTGGTATCAGATAAAAATTGTAATTGAAACCGTTGGGGTTAAACAAAGCAGAGAAATTCTATGTGAAAGAATTAAAAGAAGAGTTATGTGTTAAGGTGTTTATGCAGGCAAGGAAGGATCAGATTCTAATCTGACAGAAGGAAGGCAAACAGAGGTGATGTGTAGCAGAACTTGCAGATGCAAGAGACAGAGGAAATCCATTCAAAGTATAGGTGGAATGGTGAAACAAGATCATGCTCAGATCTTGAAAGTGAGGTAATATGTTCTATTTCAAATTGAGAATGTGTGTTTTCACACTATTGCACAAGTAACAGCAAGAGAAGCTGTGAGAGGAGAACCAGATGTGTTCTTGAGGACAGAGTAAGGAAAATACTCTAATAGAGATGTGGAAGTGAACCTGAAGAATACAACAAGAGATTGGATAGAGAGGACAACTAAAGTGTCCTAAAGAGAGAGTAAGAGATTGCAGAAGCCTAGAAGGAGCAAAGGTGTTGCTCAAGAGGATGTTCTAGATAGTGGACCTGTGCTTACCAAAAGATTAAGTGAGGAGAGCTTAGTGAGGTAAGATTGCAGTGAGGAGGACTAGCTGTTGCAGAGGCTTGTTGCAGATGAGTAAGGAGCTCATGAAGAAAGAGGAGAAGAAAATGACTACTGATAGTCATAGCAGAGGTTCACAGAGAAGCCACAGTAGAAGAAAGATGAAGAAAGAGGATGCCAAGGAAAATGGCAAGAGGATGAGTTAAGACGAAATTGATAAGGAGATTGCAGAGTTAAAAGAACAGCTCAATGAATTAAGGAGAATAGTAGAAGAAAGCCAGGGACTAGGTTGGGTCTTGAGGAAGAAGCCAGTAAAGTGGCA
Source organism: Pinus taeda (assembly GCA_000404065.3). Taxonomy (NCBI): domain Eukaryota; kingdom Viridiplantae; phylum Streptophyta; class Pinopsida; order Pinales; family Pinaceae; genus Pinus; species Pinus taeda. The sequence goes on from APFE031285041.1 coordinate 45,893, forward strand.
TAAATTGCAGAGAAAGCTACAACAGAGACAAGTAAGGTGGATGATGGAAAAACTCAAAGAAGCGGAGATAGAAATGGAAGAGTCCATTTGTGAACCAGAACAGGGAGAAATTTTGTGAGAAAGTGAAGATGAAGACTTGAAGAATGAAACTTCAAGTGAGGCTAAAGGGTCACAAGGTTTTAAATCTAATAATTTGTGTATGTTTGCAGGTGAAACATGTAAAGAAGGACAATTTGATGATATTTTCATAAAAGAGGAAGAAGACAAACATAATCTAAATTATATTCTGGAAGAAGATGAGATAGATAGGTCTCATATGCAGTTGGGGAAAGATATCAAGCAACCAGGTGAAGGGCTTGAGGAGATTGAAGAGGAGACCATCGAAGATTTTCTTAATCATATGAAGGATTTAGAACAACAAGGAGATATGATGGCTAAACCATCAA
>APFE031285044.1:7291-24565 GCA_000404065.3 Pinus taeda
TTGTAATTTGGGTAATTTTTCTAATTGCAAACAGGAACACACTTGTGTATTGGCAGGGTGGTTATGAGGTCCTAGAAGTGATGAATTTGAATTTTTCTTGGTTTTATATATAGTATTAGGTTTTTTCTCATGCTTTCTGTGAATGGCACGGGTGAATTTTATCTTACACCCACTAGGTTATCGATATGTAATTTCGGTAATTTTGATTTCAAAAGATATTTGGAAGAAACGAAATGATTTCATTTGTGTATTCAATAAACACAATATTTTATAATTGAGTAAAATATTCGCCATGCCTGGTGAGAGATCCGCCAAAAAATTATATATACATATCATATTATTGATAAAATCGCCTTCCATTTTTCCTATATACCATGGAGATTCGCCCATTTATTATACATGTAAATTTAGGGGGGGTTCTTAAAATTTTCCCTGTTCCTTGAAATCTGTATCTGTCTCGTACAAGTCTTTCAGATGCTCAAACCCAAGTACTTGTACTGTGCTTTCTTGCATTATTAAACTCCTTCTATTGAATGCATCTGCCACTTTGTTGGCTTGTCCTTTAACATGTTTTAAAACAAATGTAAAACTTTGCAAGTACTCCACCCATTCCACATGCTTATGAATCCATTTGTGATGTTGCATAATATGCTGCAATGCTGAATTGTTTGAAAACAAAACAAACTCCTTGGCCAACAAATAATGTCTCCAATGCTTTAAAGCTTGGATGACTGCATAAAATTCCTTGTCATAAGATGTATATTTCTGTTTTCTTTCATTCAATTTCTCACTGAAATAAGCTACCGGTTTATCCTCTTCCCTGAGTACTACTCTGATGGCTACTCCACTAGCATCACATCAAACTTGAAAAAGTTTACTGAAATCTAGCAGCCTTAAGACTTTTTTCTTTACTTTTTTCTTTTCTTTTTTTTTTCTTTTTTTCTTTTCTTTTCTTTTTCTTTCTTTCTTTTTTTTTTTTTTTTTTTTTCTTTTTTTTTTTTTTTTTTTTTTTTTTTTTTTTTTTTTTTTTTTTTTTTTTTTTTTTTTTTTTTTTTTCTTATCTTCCCTTTCAACAATTGAAAACTATTCTCTCGCGTTGTCCAACAAAAAGGCTGATTGCAATTCTCAAAAGTTTCCACCAATGTGAGCAAATCCACTAATTTTTTATAAATTTCCTGTAAAAACTTGCTAATCCAAGAAAACTCCTGAATTCAAAAAAAAATTTAGGGGATGGCCAACTAATTATGGCTGCAACGTTATCCAGATCCATTTTCAATTCATTTTCATAAATTACAAATCCTAAGTATATCAACTCTCTTTTGAAAAAAGTACATTTCTTAAGATTTATCAGCAACTTGTTTTTTTGTAATCTTTCCATCACATACCTAACATGTCGCAGATTTTCCTCCTTAGTCTTGCTGAAAATTAGTATATCATCTAGATACACAGTCACGAACTTGCCAATAAATTCCTTCAACACCTCGTTCATCAGACACATGAACGTACTAGGAGCATTGCTTAAACCAAATGGCATAACCAACCATCCATACAGGGTTTCGTTAGTTTTGAAAGTTGTTTTCCAATCATCTCCTTCTCGTATTCTGATTTGATGGTAGCCACTTTTTAAATATATTTTTGAGAAGTATGCTACCCCACTCAAGCAATCCATCATATCATCCATCCTAGGTAAAGGAAACATGTACCAGATAGTGATTTTATTTATAGCCCAAGAATCTGTACACATTCGCCATTCTCCTCCTTTCTTAGGAGCCAGAACAGTGGGAACAACACATTGGCTTAGACTTTCCCGAATTAATCCCCTACCCAGCAATTCCTATACTGGCTTTGTAATTTCTTCATTTTCCTTAGGACTCATTTACTAAGCAGCTTTATTCGGCAAACTAGCCTATGGAATAAAATCGATATGGTGACTGATGCTCTATTTTGGTGGCATTTTGTCTGGTAGATCATCTACCTCAATGTCATTAAATTCTTGCAACTTGTCTTGTATCTCTACAGGTAAATCAACAATCTCCATATGTAATACTACTGTCTTCGCCCTTCTCACCACTACATAGCCTATATCACTATCTTCAATTTATTTCAAGAACACTTTTCCTCCCATCAGTAGTGCCTTCACTCCACTAGTCTCTGCTGCATTTTCTTCCTTCATAGGAACTAAGGTAAATTTTACTCCATCTTTCACAAATTTATAATAGTTCTTTTCTCCATCATGAACAACTTTATGATCATATTGCCAGGGCCTGCCTAATAGGATATGGCACACATCCATAGGCATGATATCACAAATTACTTTGTCTGTGTACCTGCCAATATGAAATTCCACTTCACACTGCTCCTCGACTAGCAGCTGGTGTCCTTCCTGCAACCAAGACACTTTATATGGTGTTGGGTGCTTCAACCTTTTTAACCCCAATTTCTCCACCATTTTTGTAGCTACTAAGTTATCAGTTCTTCTGCTATCTATAATCAACTTAGAACATTTTCCATGGGACTTGCACACAATCCAGAATAATGCTTTCCTCTTTGTTGAATCAGCTTCCTACTTGGCTGGTTTCAACAAGACCTTGTTCAGTATCAAGGCTTCACCTGTCTCAGCCACATTTTCCATCTCTTGTGGCCGTGATTCTCCTTCTTTTGGTTGAGAAATATATGCTCCCCATTGTCGAGTCTGTTCACCTTCAAGACTTTCAAGGATCTGTGCCCCCATTTGTGACACTTGTAACACTGGTAGGAATTACCTCTGCCTGTGCCATTACCTCTACCACGCTGGTATGGCCTTCCCCGTCTCGTGTTACCTTTTTTTTCCAACTATCTTGAGGTCTTCAAGCTACTGCCCTCTTCATGACTACTGGTAGTTCTTCCTCTACCAAATGACAATCCTCTTCCTCTATTGGAACCACATCCCCTTCTTGCATTTTGTTTTCTGGTAATTTTCTCTGTTGCTTTCAAAGAATTTTGATATGCTTCCTCCACAGTTCTAGGAGATAGAATAACAATCTCATCTAAAACTTCCATCCTCAAACCATTCACGAATCTTGTTGTTTTCTCAGGAGTATCTTCCATGTGTCCAGCTCTCAAATTTACTTTATAGAATTCCTTTGTATACTCCCTCACAATCATCATTCTTTGCCTTAGATTCTGAACCTGTCTATAAAGAGTAATTCGACAATATTTAGGTAAAAACATATTCTTCATTTTCACGATCATTATGTCCCATTTGTTAATCAAAGGCTTGTTCAATCTTCTCCTCTCTATTTGCACATTGTCCCACCACAGTGCTAGATGACCTTTCAATCTAGTAATAGAAAACATGATCCTTTTATCCTTACTAATCTCCTCATATTCAAAATATTTGTTCATCAAACTTATCCAATCTAATAATTATTTAGCAAGAAAACTCCAATAATAATTAGGAAGTTCGGGCTTAGGCTTACTGCTAGCCATTAGGATTGATTTTAAGACTTTGAGTTTTGGTCCATCTTCATCTGATTCATTTGTCGTAGTCACATTCTCTTCTTCACTATCGTCACCACCATCAGGATCTCTTCATCTTCCTCCTTCTACTACTGCTAATCGTGCTCACAAGGTTTTAATTTCTTCTCATAGCTCATCATCTGCTACTCTTCTTCTACCTCGACCTCTCCTTCCTACCTCCATTTTCACTGAAGAATAGAACTATCCTCTGATACCAAAAATTGGTGGGGACACACGTGACTTCATGTGACTTAACCCGTTGTGGGTTCTAACTTAATCAAACCCCATTTCACCTGGGTTCTGGGTGTGCACTTCAAGGTTGTATCCAAGAGAGGTTGCATGCGTGACACGTTTCCTGTTCCAGGTTTTGTTCGAACCTACCCTGTTCGTATTATATGCTATGGTTCCGTCGAGCATGCTTGGCTCATTTGTGGTGCTGTGGTGTGAGGCTTCACTTTCCTATTATCTTTGTTGTTCACTCAGCTTTGTTGTCTGTTATATACTCTTTACTAGTACTTTGCTTTGTTCTAAGGCATTCTTCTTGTGAGTTTCATTCTCTGGTTCGTTTGCTGGTTAAGTAGGCTTGTAGTTGATTTTCCTTTCTTTATGCTCTAGTAACTATTCAGTAACTGTTTTCCTTGATTAATTCTTCAGGGTCTTATAGCTCTGATCCAGGAAAGATCCCATTCTTTTCCAAGGTAATTTGTTGTTTCAATTTCAATTTTCACTTACTTTGTAGATTTTTCTAACCCTCTTTCTCCTTGTGAGCAGATGGGTTCTTCTCATTCTGGTTCATTATGGCTCTGGTGGAGTTCTCCTTCAGGTATTTTCTCTTTAAAAACTTACTTTCCTTCTGTTGTGTTGTATCTTTGTATATTTTTGCAACTTTCAAGTGATCTTGTTCTGATTGCTAGTTGTGGCAGGTGTGAAAGGAGGCTTCGCTCAGTTGTCTCCCAGTCTCGGCTTCTTATGATAAGGTAGGGTCTTTCCCTTTTCCTTTTTATGGAGAAATGAATGGAACCATTTTTCAGTTTCATATTAAGTGTTTGAGTTTTAAAACCCCTAGTAGGGTTTGGCCAATGTATTCTACTTGTGGTTGTTGGCCCTTATCAAGTTCTGTTATTTCTCTTTCAGCTCACTGTAGTTAACCCAAGATGTGTTTTGTGTTTGTGTCGTCTGTTCACTGTTTCAAAACCCTTGGTGGCTCTTTAAAATTGTATAAATATTTTTACAAACCCTGAGAGAGTTGTATTGTAATTTATTCTGCTTGTAGTTTGAATACAATGACTTTGAAAAACAATTTGAAGTTCTGTAAAATTTTGAAATGAAATTTGTTTATTTGATGTACCTGGATTGTGTGTGTCACTGGAATGTTGTTATTTTGATGGCGAAAAGGCTCACTTTTTATTTGGTTGGGTAGTCGATATGCTTCTACTTTGTGTGTTGTCCTCTGTTTGGAACGAACTCAAAAATCTGGAAATTTGAAAAGAAGCAATGTAGTAGATATAAATGAATTATTCAGTTTTATTAATGTATTCAAATGTTTGTATTTTCTTCACACAACACACATGCATGTTGTCTTCTCTCCTCTTCTCTCACTTTCCTCACCCTCCCCTCTCTATTCTAGAAATGATTACAAATAAATCCATTTATGTTTCAGTTACATATGGTTATTTTTTGGATCTATATTCCTCATTCTATTTCCTTCACTATTTATAACTTAATTTAAGTAATCTTAATGACAATTTGCTTGGTTATTCCAGCCCTACTAATAATTGAAATTTAAAACAAAAATTAAATTTACCCATTTCCCTGTCTAGTAAATGCATCACCTTCTTAATCATTTGAATGCTCTATACTTAGAGGTAAATTATAATACATTTAGTAAACAACAAAAAAAAAATAATGATAAAAGGCATACTTCAATTGAAGTAGAGAAGTATATTTGATATTGCAAATGCCATGACTTCTCCCAATCGGTACACTCTGAGTTAAAGGAATCGAAAATAATACATATAAACAAGTAAAAGGAAAAAAAATCGATATTGCTATATATATAGTATTAATAAAACTAAGCAGATGTTGTCAAGGTCTCACCATTCTCGCAGGAGGCAAGGGAAAGAAATTCCAACAGACCACGAGGTAATCCAGACCCCCTGCAACGAGACCCTCTGCAACCAAAGCCAACTGAGGGATGAACCAAACAGATGGAGAAGATATCCCGACAGAGACGGAGAGGCTAGGCAACTGCATTACCACCAACATTCTCTGTTCATATACTGTGATATCCCTTATGACTTCACCGGCCCTGCATTGGAACTCACCCGCCATAATTGTTGTCGTCGCCTGAGCCGAATTATCTCGCGGAGCATTAACTAACCCTTGCCATTCCACCTTATACCATCTGCGATCGATAGCTGTATTGTCTTCGGCTGCCACGTGATGGCCATTGGCCGGCATGTGGCCATCCCCCTTCACCTGTCCCATCTCAGTTAGCACCCGCATCCGGGGAATATTATTGTATTCAATATTCAATAAGCTTGAAATTATTTAGGGTATCTCTTTTAGAATGAAGAATAGAGTAAATAGTGTTATATATTCTCCACAAATACTAGGAATTTAATTATCATGTTAATTAAATTAAGAAAGAATTTATTATATTATTAGATATTCAATATTTATATTATATATTCCATAATGTATGAGCACAATGTAAGATGCACATTAATAATGTTTAAGGAACTAGAACTTTCTAAAAATATCTCGCTAAGACAAGTATTATATGTGGAAAAATTAGTAACTATTTCAGGTTGTGAAGTTGAATTTACTCACTTATTACTCTTAAGTTTCAAATCTTAATGGATTATAAGACTTATATTATACCATGGGGAAATATTAGTTGTGGTAGAAAAGAAACTGGGTAAGTACCTTAATTTGATATATGAATGTTGATATTTTTATTTGTAAAAGTTAGAATTGATTAGGTTAGGTTATTTCACGAAATGTATGGTTATTCTTATTATATATTATGATAAGTCAATTTACAAATGTAATGTGGAAATAGAATCAAGTTATGCATTAAAATTTATTTATAATAATAATGATGATAGGAGATATGATATTTATAGTAAATAATTTAAAATCAATTACATTTGAAAAGAAAGTGTTAAAATATACATTAACATAAGATGTTTGGAATCAATAAATGATAATGACTAAATACTACAAACTTTATATTTTTCAATTTGATGTTATATGATAGAAATGATCAATAAATACAATTTATATTAATATTAATGTTATTTATATTATTTATAATATATTGTTTTCTATATTGAGATAGTATTTATATCATTTAATTATGAACAAAATGCAATTACATTAATTGTGAAATGTCAAAATTTCGAGCAAGCAAGAATTTAGGAATAGTAATTAATTAAGTATGAAGTTACACACAATGAATTCATGTGTAATGATCATCCTTTATAAGTATATGGAACTCCTATCTTTTATACTTATCACTCAACTCCATTTGGGGTAATTAAAGGTTTAATGTGTGTTAGGAAAAGAATATATATATATATATATATATGGGTAAGTAATTAATGTTTTTTTGGTAAGTTTGTTAGATCCTCTTTTTTCATTAATTATAAATTAAATTTCCACCACATAGATTGGTTAGGTGGCTTCAACCTGCCCGGTGGGAAACCAAGTCTGTTGGCCACCTGTCTGCATTGTATATCATCCAAAAACAAAAAAGATCATTCTTTCTATCCAAACTATATAAGTCTCATATTCTTGTCCATTCTTTAGAGATATACATATATATATGTGTGTGTGTGTGTGTGTGTGTGTGTGTGTGTGTGTGTGTGTGTGTGTAGAAGGAAATGTAAAAGCTATTCACATATATAAACAAAACCATAAAACTAGACTATCTATTCATGTTTCTCAACAGAAGCGGATTCCATAGGCGCTGGATCTTTGGCATTTGTCCTCGGCATCTCAGTCTAGACTAGGATACAAGGCAAGTGCCTCTCAATTTGGCCAATTCTAACATCCTATTTTTTCATTTGGAACTGCACCTTTTGGAATTCTTGTTTGTAATTCAACATGCCTTGGACAATGATAGTCATGCCCACCAAAATTTTTTCCATAGTTTTACCTAGTAGAATTTTCATCAACCAATACAAATAGAGGGTTTGCTTCAACTGAATGATTCTAACCCTCATGTTTCTAGGGTTCGAGACAAGGGTTCTCCAATCCTACATTTCTATGTTTGTCTCACTCTCATGTTTTACTTCTTCTTCCCAACACTCTAACAGTTTACAAATTTCCTCATTGGTGCCTTCACGGTAGGCAACTGCCTCTTCACTTATAAGCCTTTCAATAGATTTTCTTCCTCTACATCCCTCAAACGTGCCCAATTCCAAGTCCTTCTTAGTCACTTGGGCTCTCCTTCCATGGCCACAGGTTTTTGCATGACGAGCCATGGTTTTTTCGACCCCACTGTGTTCATTGGAACAAACCATAAGCCAATTACAATTCAACAAAATACGACAGGGAGCTTTCACACAGGTGGTAGGATTACTGCACATCAACCCACCTTTCTCAAACCCACCCTTGCTAGTTTTAATGCCCGAGCTTTCAGGGTCGTAGGTAAGTTACCAGAAGGAAGCCAGCCCACAACCACCACCAACGGATACACTTTGCCTAAGATACCTCTTCTCAGCCTCAATTCGGTGTGTTTCTTCCCCTTCATTTCAGGTTTCTAAACACCACCACTTACCAACTCTACACCAACCTTAGCTAGCATACCCTTTACCCTCTACCCAGGACCCGACCCAATCTTCCACCCATCCCTGAGCCCCATGATGCCACTATCACCAATATGCCTTACATAGGCAATGTCATTCCCTTGCCAAACTTCACACCCGTAATTCTCAACCTTCTCCCTCATGTCGAGGTTGCATCCTACCTCTTTGCGGCTACGTATGGAACTAAAGAAAAGGCTACCAGCCAGCATGCAGATGGGTTAGACAGCTCTATGCCGAGGCTCATCTCCCTAGATTCCATCATGACTCCTACAAACTGCAAAACTTGGACCTCTCTCGAGTGCCAATAGAATTCCCATATGAGAAAGGAAAAATTCAAAGCAAAGTGAAATAGATAGCATGCCAAACGGGTGGGAGTGACAAACACATAACCAGACATATGCTTCCAACATATGCCCCTAGCGCTTCTCAATTTTACAATTCTCCCCCATACTTCTTCCCCTCTCCCCCATACTAAAACCACGGAAGGTCAACATCACGAGAGCAGAAATATGTCTGAGTACATACCCATTACCCTTCACGCATAGTTGGTAAGCTTGTTGTAGTTGGTGGTTCCACAAACCTTTCCTATTGCACCAGTCTCCACACTTGCAAATCAACACCAAACTTCACTCCTTCCTTATTACTAAAACCAACATTGTCTTTACTCCTTGTGTGTTGGCCGGATAAATCGATCTTATGGACAAGGTCGATCTCCCTAGTATCAGAAGATAGTCTAGCAACAAGCAAACAAACAATTCTATCTTTTTCTAAACATATGTGATTCATAAATAAAAAACTATAGAGGTGTTAAGACCCTACCTTAAGTCCAACGCTAGTTTGTAGCAATAATCCTTCCACTATCTTAAATAGTTTCCTTTTGAGAACCTGCAATCACAAACAAGCAAACATCAAATAGCACCTGCATAGCTAATATCATAAATCATGTTCATTATGGCGATCAAGGAATCCATAAAATAAACCATAAAACAACATCTTATTGAGAAAAACAAACTTATTTGTATTAACTTTGAAGTAGAAGAACCTTACAACCTTTTCAGCCTTGATGTTGAACAAGCTCTTCTTGGGGTCCGAAACAAGATTTTCCTTTACTTTGACAGGCCTTACACTCCTCCAAATGAGATCTTAGAGGTATGTAGTCTCCCCTCATAAAAACTCAACTAAGAAGACTACGTTCCAGCAGCATTTCACCTCAAAAATATTCAGCTTTCAACCTATCAAGTAACCAGCCCAATGCTTCATTTTATAGTGCAGAGGAGGAGGTTACAGGTTCACCTATGAAGTGATAGAGTCCTCCTTCAAAGGGATAAGCTCCTCACATCAAGGGGTTAGCTCCTTAAGGTATGGGATGCATAAACCTTAAGGGAGCGAACTTGCCACCTCAAGATTCCTTCCAGAAGCTTCTAGAAATGAATCAAAGTGAGGTTTTAGAATATACTCGAACCTTTTCAAATTTTACAGGGGTCCACACCCATAACATAGAGACAGAGAGGTCAGGTGCATAGGATCCATGACCATTAGGTGCGGGACCGCAGGTAATGCAAAGAGAAAGTACGGAACAAGAGTTTTAGAGACTTTTTAGGGCTTTCTCTTATTTTCAAGGCTTGATATAAGGAACTGAGGCTTAAGACTTGCAAAGGAGGAAAGCATGAGTGGTAATGGACTCACACAGATTGCAGAATGTCAAGGTGACAATTGTTTGTGTAACAGATTGCCCCCTAAAGTGCGAAGTCTGTAATAGATGAAGATAGAGTTTGTCATCTATGAAGAGTGAAGTAGTTTATCATTTCAAGGATAATCCTGTGGACACCCTAGTTGGAACCTATAAAAACATTCAATGCAAAATATATATATGTGAACATATCATCGCTGAGGTAGGCATTCCCATACTCAGATCAAAACTGACTATAAAACTCACTAAATTGTTCTGATACAGGAATGGTTTTGTAATACACAAAGAGTATAGACATATGTAGACATAGTATGGGCTCATCAATCTGTTTATGAATAGTCCACTGTATAATGAATAACAAAATTCCTCACAACCTGGATGGTAGAAACTAGATCTAAGGTCTTGATTTCTGCTTCCTGAACTAGTATGATTATATCCATGTGAGTGAATGTATCGAAGTCGAACATGGTAGAAACCACTTGATTACCAGTCAATGATGTGAACTGTTAACAAGTGTGAGAGAAACCACCAATAATGTCAATGGCTCTCAAAGTACTCAGTACAATCCATGAAATGTGAATAAATGAGCTGATGTCGAACACATCATAGAATCCTTTGATTGAAGGTGAATGATGCAACCTATCATCGAAGGCAAGAAACCTGCCATTAGGGCATGCAGATTTCAAGGCACTGATGATTTCTAGATCATCTTTCTAGATAATGAGCTAAAGTCTATAGAAAGTGATCTGCCGTAGGCAAGCCCATAACACGAAATCATAGATCAAGTTTTGAAGGAATATATTGGCAAGGACTGACTTAGGGATGGTCAAAATGGATAACAGATATTTTGTAAATGAATGGTTTATTTGAACTGACCTCTTGAACACATAATGACACTGTAGATGGTTTGGTGACAATTTGACCCAATGCTAATACCCAGAAACCAGCTGAAGGCTTTCAAGATGGTTTGATTAACTGTTAGGCAAAGGATTTCCCATCCCAGGTGAAAAAAAAAATGTCGTGTTCAAGAGTGGTTAACTGCTTTTCTAAAATGCAAAGTGCAAAAAACGAGTTCATTTTTCTCTCTTTCCCCCACCCTTTCTGGCAAGTACCTCTTTATTTTTGACAAGCTTGAGGAGGATAACATTTTCTTATTTATAAGCTCATCCTTCGAATGAGTCCAACTTAGTTTAAAATTTGAACCAGAAGAAGGAGTGGTTCTTTCCTGTTTAAAATTGAACAGGTCCTTTACTGTTAAATTTTAACGAGTCCAGCATAAGAAAAACTCGATGTTTTTCAATTTTAGGGAGTTAAAAGAAAAACTTAAGAAAACTCCATGGGTGTCCTTTTTCGTAAATTTGTGTCCCCCCAGCCCGAAAAAGTATAAAATAATACTTGAGAGAACCACTTGACCATTACGATCAAGAAGTACTTTTCATAATTAGTGGCCCCGATCCAAAAAAGTAAAAAAGTGATCGAAGACACGTCATTTTATAACCAGTATCAAACTTGAAAGGACAAAAGTCTGGTGATCGTTTCATGTTTATACGGTCAGAAAAGAGCAGTAAGTGGACCGCCTTTTTAATTCCGTTTAGCGAGTTTAAAAAGGAAAAAACTCAGTAATCTTTGCATATTTTACAAGTCAGAAAAGAGCTTAAAGAGGACTCCAATGTTTTTCTTTTTTGTAAATTTTTTAAAGAGTTTGAAAAAGTGATAAAAGTACTCTTTGTTGAAAAATGATCAATTTTCCTCGAAAGTGAGAGCTTTTGGGTAAAAAACTTCCTGTGAAGATTGTGGAAAATCCGTCTGTTGGAATAAAAAACTGTCAGCTCCAGGTAATTCACCTCATCTTTAGCTTGCATTTTATCTTTTTACATTTCATTTTTAGGCTTTAAAATTGATTTTTTAAGGAGAATTTGGTTTAGAAAATTGCTCGCGGGGGTCCGCAGGTGCAACATGCAGTCCCTGTGGAACCTGACTTTTTTTATAAAGAAAAAATTCATGGGTCTGCACCTATTTCTTACAACGTGTGCGGAACTACGCACTGTTTGTAACTAGTGGGTGCAAACCCCGCGAAATGGATTTTAAAAATTCAAATTTCTCCATTTCCACCCAAAAAGTTTCGAACTAAATTGTTCTAATATGTCTCTTTTGCATCGTAGGACATAAAAAATTCTTATTTGGCATGAACGCGAGCATGAGGATGTGGATCTTGCTGCAATAAATCATCTGCCTACATTGCAGGCATTACGAGCATGAGGATTGTTTAAGTTCTGGGCCATACCAGGCATGAGGGCCCAAGTAGAGTTCTTGTAATAGCTGGTAGACAGATGGAACATACAGGACCAGCGTTTCATGATTGGTGGCCACCGGCTCGAAATTGAGCTAGAGGACATATATTTTTTGACTGGTTTGCCCAAGACAGGCCAACGATTATCTCTTTTCGGGAATAGGCCAGGTGGTCAGTCTATCGCTAGTCTCTCATTAGAGTTTTGCAATGATCAAACAAAGGAGAAATGAATCGATATTAAAACTATTGACCATCCTGAACTTAAGGTTATTGCATTTACTGTCACTAGACTATGTGGGAGTGCAGCATTGCATGCAGCTACTAGATCCTAGATGTAGATGGTTGTAGACTGTTATCGAGGTACCATATTCAACTGGAGCGAGGCTGTGTTAGCAAATGTAAAAGGCCAACTAACCAGAGCAAAGAACGGAAAACTGAAAAACTTTGGATATGGTTTCATCGTTGTGAGCTTTGGTCTAGAGAGGGTCCCTATGCTAGTCCCATAGCAGCTTTCTGTTGAGGCTGGTCTTCCTTGAGAGCCTAGGATAATGCGTTGGGTTGCTTTGATGGCCCGTCACCCAAAGGAGGGTCCAGAGGTTGTTCAATTTCCACCTAAGTATTTTCGTTGGTTGAGCAACCAACTTTTTGTGATTCAGGATTTTCCACATGCCGAGATGGATTATCACAATGACCCAGACATGATTCTTCCACCAGGAGAGCAGTGGGATGATTTAGGTAAAATCATTTTCAACACTTTCTATGTTTTAACTATTTTTTTTTTTTTTAAATTGTCCAAAACTGACAATAAAAAGTTTTAAATGTAGATGTGGGTCCACGAAGACCAGTCGTTCTCCAGCCTTATGAGAGGAGACACCTAGCTGCAGCAGTACCAGCCCCATAGGACCAATCTATAGAGATCTTGACAGATTTGGAAAATCATTTAGAGTGCTTGACAGCAGATATTCCAGAGACTGGCATAGATGATATTCCACTTAGGTTACAGCGATATGTGATTGGGGTCCCCAAACCTTTTAGGAGGTTCCTTTGGAGGGTGGCTCGAGCAGTGGTTTCTTATCGTGATCATCACCAGTGATAGGATGATCGCTTTTGTAGACTCACACGACATTTTCATCTTTTTGTACTATCATTTTTTCCGATCATAAGGTGTTTTTCAACCTATGATCAAAGACGATGTATATTTTGACACACTTCTTCTATGCTAGGATATATCATTATTACCGGCTATCTTGTGTAACATGTTATTGAATATTTTAAATTTACTGTTTTGATTATTGCAAATGTCTTGGACAAGTCGGAAAACATTCTAATCCCTCACAGTGTTGTATTTTCAATTTCTTCAAGTTTCTTATGTCACCTAGGGCATCTGGCAAACATTTTAATTCCTTACATTTAAATAGTTGCAATTCCTTCAAGCTCTGTATGTTCCATAGTGAAGGAGGCGGCGTGGCCAACAATGTTGAAATTATAATTTCAACTACCGTGCAGCGCATTTATTCTAGAAAAATAACCAACATTTTATCGCACCGCTTTTCATTGAACAGTGGTTTGGTTTTCCTCCGAACGACAACAATACAGTACACCATTTGACACGTGTCCTCAAGCAGTTTCCAAAACAACTTTTTTCCCAAAACATAAATCTCGTTTGGTTTGACCGTGTGATAGTCGTTTGATTGAGATGAAGGTTGTCCATCGTCGATTGATACCTAAGCTGCGTATAGGCCTGCACATGGAGTCGACGTGAAGCTTTGGGTTTGACCGCCAGTTTGCCAGTAAAATAGTTAAAGCAATTTATTTCGGTTCGTAGATTGTTGGTAAAGTTCTATTTTAATGTTTTTTATTTGCTCATGGGAGTATGGCTCAAAAATATGTAGTGTCATATTCTTTGTTTTTTGTTACATATGAAATGTTACATGAAACTCGCTGCAACGAATGAAAAGAGGAATTTTACAGCAGGTTGATTTGAGAATATGAAATGCAAGGGAAGCACGCGAGTGAAAAAAGTTACACAGCAGTGTAAGAAAAATTGTATGCAGAGAAAGTCCTTTTTTTGTTGGTTAATATGAAATGTAATGCTCCGCAGCAAATCTAAAAGATTTTTTTACACAACAGTAAATGTAAGAAATTTTTACACACAACAGTGTAAAAATTCCAGCTAAGACTGAGTAAATTTGCAAGGAGACAGAGTAATTTTTTTTGTGAGGAACCAAAGTGTTTTTGTGTAAATCCCTCTGTGAGAGGAAGAAGTCTGTAACAGACAATCTTTTATTAATGAATACAATGTTCTTTATGTGTGTGAAAAACTCAGTTCTTCAGAAAACAATTTAGCTTCCCTGTGTCAAGATCATGTGGCAAAACAAAGTGTCATTCTCCGTTCAGTAATTGTTTGGAATTATTAGAAATTCCAACTTGGTATCAGAGCTTGTCCAAGCTTTTTAAAGGTGTCAAAGAAGCTGAAGGAAGGATTTTTTCTACAGCAGCTTCTTCAATAGAGTGAAGATTCAGTCAAAAAAAATCCAATGTATTCCTCAAGTTAGTTTTTGTGTTACTGTCTTTGATAGTCAGTTATTTTTAGATACAGAGACAAGTATTCTGAAGCATAGTTTAGAGTGCAAGAATGGTTGGCTCCAGCATCAGCACCAACACTAGCATGGGTATTTGTAATACTCAGCTCCCACTATTTAATGGGAAAAACTATGACTATTGGGCAATAACCATGAAAGCTTTGCTTGCCTCACAAGACTTATGGGAATTTGTTGAGGATGGTTATGAAGAACCAGTAGATGAAAATGAGTTTAATAATTTAACTCAAGCAGAGAAAGAACGGTTGAAGAGATATAAGAAGAAGGATTCTAAAGCCCTCTTCTTCTTATATCAAGCTGTGCATGAGAGTGTGTTTCCAAGGATAGCAGCATCCAAGACATCTAAAGAAGCATGGAAAACTCTCAAGATAGCCTATCAAGGCACGGAGAAAGTGAAGAAAACAAAACTATAGTTGCTGAGGAGAGATTTTGGGAATCTATGCATGAAGGAGTCAGATAATATTGACTCATTCTTCACACATGTGATTGGTCTGGTCACACAAATAAGGTCTCATGGAGAGATTCTTGAAGAAAGGAGGATTGTGCAGAAACTATTGAGAGTCCTACCCTCAAAGTTCGATGTGATTGTCACCACCATAGAAGAGACAAAGGATCTCACAAATTTCTCAGTTGATGAACTACATGCATCACTGATAACACATGAGCAGAGATTGAGTAGAAATGAAAACTCATCTCTAGAACATGCCTTTAAGACCCATATGTCCTTTGGAAGAGGAAGAGGTCAAGGCAGAGGAAACAAGAGAGGAAGAGGCAGAAGCCAAAACAGAGGTGGAAGAAACAATCTAGCAAATACTCAAGGAAGAGGCAACAATCCAAATCAGAACCAAGGCCAAGGCAGTAGCCAACAAAGTGGACAACATCATGCTTAAGGACAAAGGTATGAAAAATCCAATGTCCAATGTTATTATTGTAAAAAATATGGGCATTATGCAAATGAATGTAGGAAGAAGCAGCATGATATGAGTAAGAGAACTAGTGCAAATATCACTACAGAAAATACAGCCAAGATAATTTGTTGTTAGCCTATAATATAGCTGAAACAAAGAGTGATGATATATGGTTTTTAGACTCCGGTTACAGTAACCATATGACAGGAAACATAGCCCTGTTTTCTAAGTTAGATTAGAGTGTGAAGTCACAAGTCACACTTGGGACTGATAGTAAAGTTTCTGTTATGGGAAAAGGTGAAGTAAATATCTTAACAAGGAAAGGTGAAAAGAAAAACATAACAGATGTCTATTATGTTCCTGGAATGAAATGTAACCTCTTACGTATTAGACAGCTTGTTCAAAAGGGTTACAATGTTTTCTTTGAGAATGATGTATGCACCATCATGGATAGAAAACCCAGCAAACTATGTATTGCTGAAGTGAAAATGACAAGGAATAGGATGTTCCCTCTCAAGATAAAAGTAGATTTGAAAGATGGAGTTGAAATTGTAGCAATGACACAAGAGGCTTTCCAAAGCGAACCAAAGGATGAAAATTGGTTGTGGCACTTGAGATTTGGACATCTCAACTTTGGAGGTCTTAACTTGTTGAGTAGAAAAGGAATGGTAAGAGGATTACCATTGATAGAGAAACCAGACAGCCTTTGTGAAGGTTGTATCTTGGGGAAACAATACAAAGAAAGTTTTCCATCAAGGAAAAGCATAAGGGAAAAAGCACCCTTAGAGATCATTCACTCAGATTTATGTGGACCGATGCAAACTTCATCATTTGCAGGCAACCAATATTTACTAACATTCATTGATGATTTTACTAGAAAAACTTGGGTCTATTTCCTAAAGAAAAAAAGTGAAGTGTTTGAAAAATTTCGCAATTTCAATGCACTTGTAGAAAACCAAAGTGGGCTGCATATCAAAGTTCTAAGAACTGATAGGGGAGGTGAGTATATCTCCAAAGAATTTCTATGCTTTTGTAGAGAAAATGGAATTCATAAACAGTTTACCACAAGGTACACTCCACAACAAAATGGTGTTGCCGAAAGGAAGAATAGGACAATCATGGATATGGCGAGGAGTATGTTAAAAGCAAAGCATTTGCCAAATGATTATTGGGACGAAGTTGTACACTGTGCAGGGTACATCTTGAATAGTTTCCCTATAAAAGCAGTCATGAATAGAGTACCGGAAGAAGCATGGAGTGAGAGAAAGCAAGGAGTCACCCACATGAAAGTTTTTGGATGTGTGGCTTATGCACACATTCTAGATCAGCTAAGGAAGAAGTTGGATAGCAAAGGGGAGAAATGTATTTTCATTGGATACAGTGAGGAATCCAAATATTATAGGTTGTATAACCCATCCACCAAGAAGTTTTTTGTGAGTAGAGATGTTCAGTTCATTGAGGAGGAAGCTTGGGA
>APFE031285044.1:24804-42144 GCA_000404065.3 Pinus taeda
ATATGCAGGAGAGCAAAGCAGCAATCACTCCCACAGTGATGGGATTAAAACTCAATAAAGAGGACAACAACAAGGATTTTGATCCTAGTTTGTACAAGAGCATAGTTGGTAGCCTCACGTATTTGACTGCAACTAGGCCGGATATAATGCATGCTGTTAGTTTAATTTCCAGATTCATGGAGGGGCCAAAAGAAGCACATTGGCAGGAAGCAAAAAGGATTTTGAGGTATGTTAAAGGTACTAAAATGTTTGGTATTTTATATACTACTTTAGAATGTTCAGATTTAATTGGATACACTGATAGTGATTGGGCTGGAAGTGTAGATGATCGGAAAAGCACATCCGGTTATGTTTTTCACGTGGGTTCAGAAGCCATTTCATGGGCTTCTAAAAAACAACCTATTGTAGCATTGTCTACAGTAGAGGCAGAATATGTGGTAGCTACAGTAGCAGCATGTCAAGCAGTTTGGATGAGAAGGATGTTGAGGAGCTTATTCCAAGAGCAAGAAAAAGGAACTGTGATTTTTTGTGACAATAGCTCAGCTATTGCATTACCCAAGAATTTTGTGTTTCATAGGAGAAAGAAACACATCGACACAAAGTTTCATTACATCAGGGAATTGGTGAACAATGGAGAAATTGTCTTAAAACATTGCAGAACTCAGGAGCAGGTTGCAGACATTCTGACCAAACCACTGGGGCAGAAAAGTTTTGAATTTTTGAGGAAATGTCTGGGTATGACTGATAACCCAACAGTTGAAATTAAAGGGGAGCGTTGAAATTATAATTTCAACTATCGTGCAACACATTTATTCCAACAAAACAACCAACGTTTTATCACACTGCTTTTCATTGAACAGTGGTTTTCCTCTGAATGACAGCGATACAGTATGCCATTTGACGCATGTCCTCAAGCAGTTTCCAAAAAAACTTTTTCCCGAAACATAAATCTCGTTTGGTTTGACCATGTGATAGCCTTTTGATTGAGATGAAGGTTGTCCACTGTCGATTGAAACCTAAGCTGCATATAGGCGTGCACATGGATTTGACGTGAAGCTTTGGGTTTGATCGCCGGTTTGCCAGTAAAATAATTAAAGCAATTTATTTCAGTTCGTAGATTGTTAGTAAAGTTTTAATTTTAATGTTTTTTATTTGCTCACGGGAGTATGGCTCAAAAATATGTATTGCCATATGTTTTGTTTTTTGTTACACATGAAATGTTACGTGAAACTCGCAACAACAAATGAAAAGAGGAATTTTACAGCAGGTTGATTTGAGAATATGAAAATGCAAGGGAAGCACGTGTGTGAGAAAAGTTACACAACAATGTAAGAAAATTTGTATGCAGAGAAAGTTTTTTTTTTGTTGGTTAATATGAAATGTCATGCTCCACAGCAAATGTAAAATATTTTTTTACACAACAGTAAATGTAAGAAATTTTTACACACAGCGATGTAAAATTTCCAGCTGAGACTAAGTAAATTTGCAAGGAGACAGAGTAATTTTTTTGTGAGGAACCAAAGTGTTTTTGTGTAAATCCCTCTGTGAGAGTAAGAAGTCTGTAACAGGCAGTCTTTTATTAATGAATACCAAGTGTTCTTTATGTGTGTGAAAAAATCAGTTCTTTAGAAAACAATTTAGCTTCCCTGTGTTAAGATCCTATGGCAAAACAAAGTGTCATTCTCTATTCAGTAATTTTGTTTAGAGAGTTTTCGGCGAAATCACATAGAAAATAATTTGTCGACGCGTTTCGAACCAGTCGACAAATTATTTTCTATGTGATTTCGCCGAAAACTCTCTAAACAATGTTATGGATCACAGAAGTCTAAATTCATTAATATTCAGTAATTGTTTGGAATTATCAGAAATTCCCAACAAACAAAGGGCCTACTTCCAGAACTCCAAATCATGTAGCTCTCCAATTGCAGTCAGAAATTCTTTTATATTTGTATCTGTCAAAAATAACTCTCGAAGTGAAACCTGATGTAGCACTTGAGGAGGGAGTACTTCAACTTTCCTACAGCCTCTGAGATTTATGTACAAAGCGTGCTTACATTTACTAGTGTTTCTCTTGACGTGGTTAAACTAGTGGAATAAAACAAATTAAGACGTTGCAGTTTAATTAATTTGCAAAAGGAAACTGGCAGCCTTTCCACAGCGAAGCACGCAGACAAGTTGATGTGGTGGAGGCTAGTTAAATTACCAAGGGAGTTTGGCAAACATTCCAAAGCGTAGCACCCACTAAGGTCGATTTGGTGGAGGCTGGTTAAATTACCCAAGGAATCTGGTAACCTCTTCAAAGCGCTGCACAAATACAAGCTAATCTGTGGTAGGTTGGTTAACTCACCAAAGCGCTCCGGCAGTGACTTGATTTTTGAGAAGCCTTCTAACTCCAAGGCCTTTAACGACTACAGAAAGAAAAATTATTCTGCCAATTGTGTGACAGTGACCTTCCAATCATAAGGACCAATCACGATCCTTTCTAGCTACGTCAGCTTCCCTATAGACTTTGGAATGTTTGAGAGGGGAGATTTAATCTCCAACTCCCGCAACTGTAAAGGTGCCCGCAAAATGTTCAAATGTTTAAACTGTAAGAAAACTATAAATGTATTATCATTCTCATCAAAAGAAACCTTTTGAACATATATGTGGTAAAATATCAATAGCAAATAAACAAAATCTATAATTCAACAAATCATATTTACCTGTGATTCCTTTCCCCACAATGTTTTTAATTTCCTCCCTTACACTTGGATAACCCTCAAGTTCTTCAATGAAATCGAGGAAGTCAGGGAAGAGTAGGGACAGTTGTGCTGGCGCATCCATATGAGGTTTGGAAATTGCACCCTTGTCAAAATGTGTTCCACTAGAGCACCTCTAGTATCAAGAAGTTGCAAGTTCCTCATACAAATACTCTGTTGATAGGGCAGTATACTGCAAAGCTTCATCCCGCAGCTTCCAAACAGTTTGCCACTTCTCTGGTACCAAGGAATCACTGAGCTGTGATCATCACTATCACTATCCATGAGATCAAACATTCTGATTCTGCGCACTTCACTTATTACCTGTTCAGTCTTGAAAAACGATTAAGAAGAATTTAAAAATTCTAAATTGATTTCTATAGAATAATTTTAATTTTCTAGAGTTTTGAATTATTCAGTACTTACCGATGATTGCTGCAACATATCATCATCAATTTTGTCTGTAGGACGCCAGAGATGACGTGGCAATGAAACGTCTGCAATCTCTCTTCCCATGTCTCGCAGGTGATCATGCATTCTTACTTCGTTTTCACTATTCACCTCTACAAGGTATTTGTTCTCTATATTTCGAAATCCGCACAAACCATTACGGCCTGATCCATCTAATTCTCCCATGGTCATATCCCTGTTTTCTCCTATGAAAAAGCATGCAATATCTAGGAATGTCTGCTGGTCCTCCATATCCAGTGCCTCATAGCTGATTTGAAGTCTTTGTTTTATTTCCTTGGGAAGTATGCGTTTAATTTTATCCATTTGGGCTTCCCGGTAACATGTATTTTCTCCATTGAGAAGTGCCCCAAACACCTTTAAAGATAAAGGCAATCCACCACAGGCTTTTGTGAATTTCTCTACCAAAGGTTCAAATTCTAGCAGTGGACATGGTTGGTTGAAGGCATACAAATAGAAGAGTTCAAGAGAATATTGTGGAGGAAGGCTAGTTAGGTTATATATTGATGACTCTTCGACTCCTGACCTTTTGAGAACATCTTTGCTCCTAGATGTAATCAGTATTAAGCTATCGCAGTGGAGTATAGTTTGATCTGGTAAAAGTTCATCAACCTAATCCACCTCATCTACATCATCTAAAATTACTAAGAGGTTAGGGGATGAAATATGGTTCTTGAGAATCACTTTTACTTCATGGATATTATCTATGGGCTTATCCCATCCTGTCAAGCTCTTAAGAAGTTCTTTCTGCAAAAAATTTAAAGAGCCTTTACCTGCTTTATCTCTAACATCAGATAAAAAGCACGATCTACGGTAACCCGAACTATTTCTATTAAAACGTTCTTTTGCCAATGTGGTTTTTCCTACACCACCTAACCCCACGATCCCCAACATCTGACGTTTTCAACTCTGCTATTGTGGCAAAAGCACTGTATTTTCAAAATCGGTTACTTTCTCATCTAGACCTGTTGGATATTTAGCAATGGACAAAGCTCGTTTTTTCACACTTTTTAACACTTCTTCAACCACATTATCTACCCGCTCTCCCTCATCGCTGGTTATTCACAAGAAAAGAAAATAAAGATACCTAATGAGAAGAAAAGGTCTATGCATATATCATGAAACATAAAATAATACAATAATGAGAGAAGTGTTTTAAGTTCTCACCCGTTACACACTTCCAGCTCAAAACTTCTTATTCCCATGGCTTCAAAAAGTGAATTTCTCCAATTTTCAAGCACGCTGGAGTCATACCACAACTTCTCTTCACAAGTTTGAGGATCAGTGCTCTACCATACCCTCCCCATATCCACCGGAGCTCATCAGGCTTCATCTGGTAAAACACTGGAATTATTGGAGAATTTGCCTCCAACATTAAAACGAGTTCTTTTAAGACACTAGGTTGATTCGGCATATCCACTAGAAAAAATAGCCACGTGCACTGAGGCAGAGCCAATAGCCCCTTCAATCTGAGGAGTTAAATACTCAACCCGTTGCAACCCAGGATGATCTAGAAACACTCGCAAACCATATGATTAAAGATGTCGGTAGAGATGGCTAGAAAAAAATTTCTTGACATCCGAACCATGATGGTTAATAAACACATCGTAGTCAGAATTAGGAGCGGCGGAGGTGGAGTTGGAGGTTGCAGAGGAGGAAGAATCTTCCATTGTTGTTTCCAAAATACAAATAGAAATGAGAAATAGGTAAATATGTTTGAGGCTATCAGAGTAGCTTGCAAGGGATGAGATTAGTTAAGAGTCCAAGAAGAGCAGAAATTCTGGGGAAAATTGCAGTGAAAAATTGTGAGGATAAATTTAGATTAACTAAGAGTCTGAGAAGAACAGGAATTCTGGGAAAAATTGCAGTGAAAAACCTTGATGATGTACACAGAAATTTAATGCGTTTTCGTATTTAACACGTTTTCGTAGGCATCAAGATAGACGATCCCTATTTCTCTCTCTCTGGATGTAATGTGAATGTGGAACGAGAAGTCAATAGGGAAACAACTTGGTAGTGTCAAAGAAAATGAGAAGATGTATTCCTGGTAAGCCGTGGACAGGTAAGATCCGTAAAATCGAATGTGGAAGGGTCTCCCACTTGCGAAGAACGAGATGCAAAAGTTGACTAAACACGAGAAGAGAAGATGTACACTTGGTAGCCCTTGACAGGTGGAATTTTATCTTTGGTGTGGCCACAACGACAAAATATGAAAGGTCATCGCACATGGATGAGACGAGATGCTCTACCGCGTCTATAATGAAAAAGACAAAAAGACAAAATGACAAAATGTGGGTTCACTCGGACATGGATGAGATGCTTCACCACCGTCGGTGTAAGCGAAAGTCCACAAAATGCGGGCCACTCGAAAAAGCGATTGAATTCTGCTTGTGCCCATTTATCATTTTTTAATGGTGGGTTAGTGGTAAGTTCAATGGATATTAATTTTATTTACATATTCTTATTTAGATACAAGAGATGTGTTGAATTTCCACGACTTTGAGTAGTTTTAAAATCAATCACGTTTGCAAACTAAGAATTTCAACCCTAAATTATTTTGCACAGCGAAAAATATAAAGCAATATGTTAGCACCTAAATCCGCCTTAGGCTGAAAGAAGGCAAAATTCAGGGTAACCACAAACCATGCTCAGCCTGGTAAATAGCCCTACCAGAATAGGAGAGGGCTCTCTCCGAGTCACGCTCAGCGAATAAGTAAACTAAATGGTCTGAGATGACTTACAGTGAAATATTGATTTAGGCTAGTAAATGAATATGGAAACAAGAAACATTTTTTCATGAATGACTGAGTTTCTGGGATGGTATGGGACCAATGGATAGCAATGAGCAGAGAATTTAATACAAAGGCACAGATTACTTCGTGAGGAAATATAGGCGGAAAGTATAGCAATTTAGTTTGAGATAACACGGAATGGAGAGATTGCTTAGGAGGGTGAAAAGGGCACAAGTACATGAATACTTTTCAACAGAAGAAAAACACACAGCGTGAAACTTTCCTACCTTATCTTACTCAGAAAGTTTCACTGAAAATGAATATGAATGAACTATGAAACATAACGAAATACATATGAAACATAAGGAAAAACACATTTTCTACTCTCACAACCACATGAAACAGAGCCGCTGCCTTTCATTAATCCTCTGTCAAAATATACAGTCAAGAAACAGAGTTTCTTTCCCATAGTCTCCCAGAAATTACAAGCCAACCCTTTGCAAATGGTTTGCATACAATAAATAGACTATGCCATGAGGAAATAGAATGACCAAGAGTTGGGGAGTTTCTAAAATCATTACAAAATGGAGATGGAAAGCCAACCATTAGCTACAGGTGCAGCGTTACAAAAATGACAAATGGCTTGGGTGACCGTTTGCCTTCCTTTGCCACCTGGATAGAAGCCAAACTATTTAAAATTTTCCTTAGTTTCCAAAAAAGGTGAAATGTAGATGAGCGGGCCCACTTGGAGAAAGTCGCGAATCGAAATTTCGCGAAACAGAGGTGAATTTGGCCTTTTTCTCTATATGCTCCATGCCACTTTGGAGGCTGTTTTGAGGTACCTGTAGGAGTCAAAATTGTGCCCAAGTGTGCTTATTGGAAAGCCTGGCCTGTCTACCTTCCAACCTAAGTGGAATTTCTGAATTTAGTGCTCATTTGTCCCTCCAAATATTCATTCTCCCAAGACTACTTCCTGTGTGTCAAAATAGGGGCAGAGAGGTCATTGTTTGAGTGTTTTTGACCCCTTGGACACTCAGATCATGCCCAAATTTCTTGTCCATGCACCAGTAGTTGTGATTTTGTGTGTTGAATCCAAAAATAAAAACCATTTGAAATTTGTAGCTCCCAATCCTAAGCACCGCACTAGTGGCACGACGCATAGGGAGAAAAAACCTGTGTTGTGACCAAAACTTTGCCATGTGACCAAAATTTCCCCAAATTTCTTGAAATTTGGGTTGGAGGTTCTCTAAGAGGTACTATGCTAGGCCACAGAGGCTTCAGCCAAGGTTTGAAGCCAATCTTTCTCTTTTTTCCTCTTTTGTCTCTTTGTCGCTCTGCTCAATTTTGCCTTCAAGCTCCTTATCTGAGTCTTTGAACTCATGATTTGTGCCCTATAATGATAAGCCATCCGCCTCAGTATGGTTTTGTCCCTATCAGCCTTCTCGAGTAGTCTCTCAAGGTGGATGTTGATGCGCTCGAGCCAAGACTCATGGTCATTGTTAATCTCTTGCTCCAAGGGAGTGAGCTCGATCCTCCTATGCTGGGCAGCTTGGTGATTTTCACAGATGCTTTGCAGCTCCATGATCTCATGCTGGTCCTCAATCTTTTTTTTCCTCTACTCCAAATACCTAATAATCCATTTGGCCCTCTCCAAGTTGAGTGACAACTCTTGGATCTCCGTTTTCTTCTCCTGGATGGTCATCCTAAGTTTGGCACTCTCCTCATCTGCATCATCATCATGAATGAGGATGAAATTTGACTCCTGTTCACCTGATGGCTCCTTTTCATGCATGGGCCTCTTTCCCTTGTCCTGTACCTATGTTGTTGATGCCTAAAGCAAGGCCCCTTCCACCCTGGGTGGAGATAACACTCGCTTTTCTGCTGCAAACAAGTGCCTACTGCCTCTCTGATATGTGATGAATACTGGCATAGTGGTGGCCTCATGGCACTCATACTGACGAGAAGGACCACCTATCTCATGTTCCGCCTTTGATAATACCTATGAAGTGGTTAAGAGGTCATGGGATATGAAGTCATCCCAAGTAATGCCTTGCAATCCCAACTGATGATCCACCAAAATCTGGATAAGAGCAAATTGATAAACATGGTTTAGTTGATGCTGAGGGGTCTTGTGCTGCATGAAGGTGTTCATCCTCTCTATGTTCCTGCAAATGAAAAATGGGAGTTTCATCATTCGTACCCTGGTAAAGTGCATGAGAAACCTGATGTGGTAGGCATATAGACGAGAGAACCTCCCCTCACAGCTGAAGTACTTCATGATCAATTTCATGAGCGGAGCATATTCATCTTTCAAATATCTGAATGGAAAGCTCTGTTGAGCTGCCTCAGAACTTGGCCTTAATGTAAGGGTCCATAATGTTTCCTATCCACCTTCTTTTTCTTGTGCCACTGTTCTCCAACATTTGGTATGCCGGTTGCTAATGAGATAGTTTTGGGTGTCAATGTGAAGGTGACCCCGGCCAAGATAGAGTGACCT
Source organism: Pinus taeda (assembly GCA_000404065.3). Classification (NCBI taxonomy): domain Eukaryota; kingdom Viridiplantae; phylum Streptophyta; class Pinopsida; order Pinales; family Pinaceae; genus Pinus; species Pinus taeda. Next base: position 33,243 of record APFE031285044.1, read on the forward strand.
CCATGTAGGTGAAGCACAAAAAGATGGGCCAACTCATGATGAACTCTAAAATTAGCCACCTTTGACAAAATTCAAAACATGATAGATGTTGGAAGCATGACATAGCAAGAGGGCAGGCCTGCAATTCAGTGAGGGTGGTTGGCCCATCCCTAACATGTTTTCCAATCTTGTGATGTCTCCTGGGAGCCTGTTCTTCCGAGGATGAATCACTTTGTGTCTCCATCTCATACTCTGATGAATGCTCAGATGCCATGACTGTTGTGTATACTGTACATGGGCTTCCCCTTGATGATGGTATGAAACTAGGTGTTGTTGTGATATCTGCCACCAAGGGGAACAATGAAAAAAGGGAGTGTTAGGAGGGGAATAATATGATGGGAATAGGGGTTATGGGGAGAAGTTTTGTTCAGGGATATGTAGGAGGGTTTGGGGATTTGATAAGGTAGGGTTTTGGGGTTTACATTGACAAATGAGTGGAGGGATAGGGAATAGGGGTTTGGTAATATTTTAGGGTAGGGAAAATAGGAAAAAAATGGGATAGGGGGGATAGGGAAAAATGGTAAGAAAGGGAAAAATGAGGGGTGAAAATGGAGCCTTGGCACAAAAACCACACTTTTGCAACCCTAGCAACAATGGCGTTGGTGTTTTCTAGTGGTTGGTTTTATGAATTTTAGTTGCCACTATAACTAGCCATGAACCACCATAACCTTCACAAAAATACATGAGCCATCAATATTTAGAGCCCACCTGTCGATTTGAGGGGTTTCAAAGGCAACTTGAGGAAATTTGGCATGATTTCAGGCCTTTGTGGGTGTGTGCCGCACGACAAACCCAGTACGCCACGCTATTTATATGCATCGCACCCTTGTAAAATTTGCACTGTAGGTGGCTCTGTGTGTGCCGCTCTATATGTGCACCGCGCCCCTCTGTGTGTGCGCCGTGCTCTAGAAAACGCCTCCAATTTCACTCCAAACACGCACTTTTCTCTCCCAATGACTTTGCAATATTTCTCTATGACCTTGATTTGCACAATGACCTTGTTTGCTTGTGGAAACCTCTATTTAATTACTTTGAATTCATGGGTTTAATTTTTTCTTCTCCAAAAGCCACTTTGCTAATGTTTCATTTTGGCTCTTTTCACTAACTTAATGCAACAATCAATTTCACTTTTTCCTTTGAATTTTTAGCTAGAATGATGAAATTTTCGGCACTTTTTGCAAGGGTTGCATGACAGGGAATTTGGCCACAGAAACGATGACTACACCTGAAGAAATCAACTGGCGACTTTTTGAAAATTATCACAAATGGCACACTGTTTGACTTTTCTTCAAAACAGAGTTTTGATCTCTGATAGAGGACTGACCAAACCGACTCTAACATTGGCTCCAATGGGGGATGGTAGCTCCTCTGAGGTGCCACGAACAACAGATATCTGGAAGAGCTAGATAGCGCCTTCATCCATTGGGCTATGGAGTCATTATTTCGGAAAACAACACATGAAACTGACTCATTTATGAAACTAAAATGACCAAAAAACTGACTGAAATTTGATATTGAAATGACTTGAAGACTAACTTGACAAACTCTAACTAGACTGAAATAAAAACGGTATTTACAATGACAGTGGAAGCAGTGTTAATAACTCAGAAATGGTACCGCTTGAGCAGTCAACCATTGATCGACCCTCCTTGACAATCTTCCCCGTTCATTTCCTTCAGAAGAAAGGCATTCTGACCTCAATATGCTGCAATCTTGAAAGGACCTTTCCAGAGGTTATCGAACTTGTCGTGCTTACCTTTTTCCTCATTCCTTGCATCCCACTTCAGCACCACATCATCCAACTGAAATTTGTCCACCTTTGCTTTTCTGTCATAAATTTTCTTGATCTTCTCCTGCAATTTGGATGTGTTCTTGAAAACTTCTTCTCTGGTCTGCTGCAAGTGGACCATTTGATTCAACCTTCTCTGCATGGGATCTTCTTCACTTCCGGCCTCCTGAAGAAGTTTGTCTACTGGGGCAGCGAGAGAGGTAGGAAATACTGTATCAACTCCATAAACAAGCTCAAACGGTGACGTATCAATGGATTTCTTCTGACTGACCCGATCTGCCCAAAGTGCATTGACCAACCTCTTATGCTAGCTCTTCTTATTTATTTCCAACAACTTCTTGATGATATTGACCAATGATTTGTTCAAAGACTCTGCCAATCCATTTCCTTGCGGATGATAGGTAGTTGAGTGACCCAAAATGATATGATATTTATGACAAAACTCTACCATCCTTTTTTATTTGAAAGCTGCTACATTATCAGTGATTAACTTATTCGGGCAACCAAAGTGAGACAAAATGTTATTTTCAAGGAATGAAATGATTACCACATCTGTAGCTTGTCTAGTGGTAATTGCCTCGATCCATTTCGTGAAATATTCTATCGCTGTGAGGATCCATCTATGCTTACCGGAAGAAGCGGGATGAATTTCACCAATGAAATCCAACCCCCACTGGTGGAAAGGAGCACTCACCTCAATAGGCTTAAGTGGCAAAGGTTGTAACTTCTGCTGTCCTTCAAAAATCTGACACTTATGACAGCTCTTGACCATCTTATATACATCAGCAAACAATGTCGGCCAATAATATCCCTCTCTCAGAATTTTATTTGTTGTTGATTTCCAAAAAAGGTGACCACCACAGTCTCCTTGGTGGCAGTCCTCCATGACCTTCTATGCTTCCTTTTCCACCAAACAATTTAACAGAATACCACCAGGATCTTTCCAATACAATGCAGAATTTAGAATGCAAAACTTGGCAGCCTTCAACTTGAGTGTTCTTGCTTTGTTTCTAGTCATGCCGGGTGGTGGTGACAAATTTTTAAGCACATATATGATATATGAATACCATGGAGAAAGAGCAATCATTTCAGATACCTGAATTGACGATCCTTCCTCATTCTCATCAGACATAACAGTGATCAGATTTATGTCCAAGGTGTGCAAGTTTGATTCGGCCATTAACTTTGCCAATCCATGTCCTTTAACAAGCTTTGTGGGCTTTATTTCCACATCATATTCCAACAAAGCTGCAATCCACTTGCCTTGTCTTCCTTCCATATCGGTCTGCACTAAAACATCTTTGACATCAGCGTTAGGAACATAGGCCAAAATATGAGAATGTAGAATATATACCCGAAAATCTTTCAATGCTTTCACAAGTGCAAGGGTTTGCTTCTCAATGATGTTGTATTGTAAGGCTGCATCTCTTATAGCTCTGTTGAAGAATGCAATGGGTCTTTCGTGATCATCTCTTTTCTCCAATAACACAACTTCCATATTGTGCTCCAAAGCAAATGAAAACAATATAAAATCCTGAGTGTAGTCCGGGCTGACTAGAACTGGAGCTGTGGAAAGAGCCAATTTGACCAAATTGAAAGATTTTACAGCCTCCTCTGTCCATTTCACTTGGTTGTCCTTCTTAACCATGTTTGTCATCTCTCTTAGGTGCTCAGCAAGACTAGGTACAAAGCGGCGTAGAAAATTCATTTTACCATTGAAAGATTGTATCTCTTTCTTATTACGGGGTAGATCGATTTGATGAATTTCTTGCACACATGCTGGGTCAATGCGAATGCCATCTTTTTAGATAATGTGCCCGAGTAGTTTTCCTTCCTCCATGGCAAACAAACTCTTTTTCGGATTCAGTGACAAGCCACATTTTCGGCACTTTTGGAAGACAGTTTTTAGACGGTACATGTTCTCTTCATCAAATTTGGAAAACACCATCAAATCATCCAGGTACACAACCAAAAAGTCCTCCTTCTCATTTGCAAAATCCAAGTCCATTGTAGGCTGAAATGTGGCACCTACGTTCTTCAAACTGAAAGGCATTTTAGCATAATGAAAGGTTCCCCATGGAGTGGTGAACGCTGTCTTGTCTCGGTCATCTTCATGGACAAAAACTTGGTTATATCTGTAATAACCATCAAGTAGTGACATACAAGATGCTCCCACTACTCGCTGAAGTATATGGTCCATTTTGGGCAGTGGATAGTTGTCTTTCAATGAAACTTTATTGAGATTTCTAAAATCAATGCATAACCGAATCTCACCTGTCTTCTTTCGTACGGGCACCAAATTAGAGATCCAATCCGAAAATCTGATGGGAACAATGATTACTGATTTGTACAACCTCTTTATCTCCTTTTCAATTGATGGCAGCAGCTTTGGATTAAGCCTTCTCAACTTTTGTCTGAATGGTTTCGGATTGGGCTTCACGGGTATAATGTGTTGAATTATATTGGTATCGTATATCTTTAAGTCGGAATAGTCCCAAGCAAACGCATCTGCAAATGAAGACATCAAACTGATATATTTCTCTTTGATCTTTGGTGGCAATTCTTTGGACAATTTTACCAATTTAGGATTAGCAGTTGTTCCGATATTGACCTCTTCCACACCCTTCTCTGTTGGTTGCAATGTTGGCTTGCAGGCTACTTCATCTTGATCGAAGAGTTCTTCTAAAGGTATCAAGCCTTTAGGAATAACATTATTCTTCAGCTACAATACATCCATTTCATTGATCTGCACATCATCTATACCATTAGCTTTGCCATCGTCATTTTCTACATCAATTGAGGTCTCTTTGAACTTGCCTTTGTTTTGCAGAAAATCATCAATCTCCTCATCATCTTGGAAAACTTGCCAATATCTCTAATTTTCTGGAATGGTTGGACGATGCTTGACATGAATTTCGAATTTATTGCTGGAGTTCATTGGGATCTTCAAACTACTTGCTGCCTTAGCCAGAGCATCAACAATACTATTTTGTATACAAGGTACACATGTCAAGGTGTATTTTGAAAATAATTTTAGGATGTCTAGGACTGCATTACGGTAAGCTCACATCCTAGGATGCTTTGCTTGATATTTGCCTCTGACCTGCGTAATCACCAATTCGGAGTCGCCATATACTGAAATCCTCTTAGCATTCAGCTTTCTTAGAATCTTTAGGCCAGCAATCAACGCTTCATACTCAGCTTCATTATTTGAACAATCAAAAGCCAACTCGTAAGAGCATATCTGCACGTTACTGGGGACTTTGTTCAGGGCGGAGAAAGGACAGCGTACCCAAATTCCAATTCCAACACCATTATTTCCCACTGTTCCATCGAAATCCATGGGACACAAACCTTCTTCCTCCTCTTGCAAGTGTTGAAAATCTGTTTGTTGTGCCTTGTTTGCTTGCTGTCCATTACTTTCAGCTGCTTACCCAACGGTGTTCTACTGTTCTTGTCCTTCCTTCTTTAAAACTCCTCTGAAATTTTCTATTATTTCCAGAATATCATCTGCTTCTATTAACTGACTATCACTATCATTGAAACTATCAGAATACAAAACAAAAGACTCTAAATCTGTATGTACATAATTAATTGGATGATTTATTGGTTTCTCCTTGCTTGTGATCATGTATTTCATTTTTTGTTCCCGATACAATTTCCTCATTTGGCCAAACACCAGAATCATTGCATAGGAGAAATCTAGTTGCAGTGTCCCTTTCAGTTTCACTACCCAAGACCTGGAAAGAAGCATGCCAAACCTGGGAGAAATATCTCCTACAACAACATCCATCAAAACATTCTTCATTGGGAGCTGATCCAGACTCACAACCAAGTCTTTGATGAGCTTGATACATCTTACTCTACTGGAATCAAATGAATAGAGATCATGGTATTGTCGGGTGATATCCAGACCAAGCTTATCCATAATAGCGTTGGGCATGAGATTGTGAGAAGCTCCGGAATCGAACATGTCATTATGTAACACAAAATCATTCAATCTTAAACTGATATAAAAAAGGTGGCACATCACTATCAGAAGAATCACCATTCGATGCTGGCCCAAAAATCATTTAAGGTTGATCATGTTTGATATTAACCATGTCGGACATTGGGTCCAAATTCAACATTTTAGATACTTGCCCTCTATAACTGTTGTTCCTCATTGTTTTAGTCAAGGGAATGGATACTTTCAATTTAGCAATCTCATTCTCTAAATTAAAAGCGGGAATCTTTTCTACCTCTTTGACTGTGATTTCCTTCCTTTCCTTTTCTTTCGATGCAATTTGCTGAATTGATTGTTCTGCTGATGGTGATTTGCTGCTATCCGGATCAACCACCTCCTTTCCTTTCCTTTGTGTAACTAATGAATCATTCTTTGATGCTTCGATATCCTTCCTTTTCTAAATTGGTTTGACTGGAACATCTCTGTTTCTAAGTGAATATCGCTGCTACTGGGTGGACAGAGAATTAATATAGCCTCTTTGGTACTCATCTGATTCTTCCTCCAAGACGGTATCATTTGCTAGAATGAAATCTACATCTTTGTGTACAGCCAAACTTTCTGCATACTCCTCATCCTCAGTGAGATAAATAGGAAAATCATCACGAGTAAAGAGGTGGTTTTCTTCACCTATTATATTCTCGTCCTCATCGGACTCCGGTCCATGCATATAATTTTGCTGCAAAGGTGGCTGTACTGGCTGTTGTGCTATCTTCTCTTGGGCTCGCTGATCTCTCTGTCTTATTCTATATTGTGGCTGTTGCTGACCACGAAAGTTAGGATTTCTAACTTGTGGCTCCGGTTTGTCAAGTTTCACCCTTTCAAGCATCTGTTCTGCCTTCCGAAGTAGCTGATCTATCGAGGAAGATTCTTCTTTTACGGTGACCTTCTTTTCTGCCTTTGTCTAGCTCTCTTGGTCAGCAAAATTGCGTCAACGCTAACCGCTATCTTCTGCATGTCTTCCATTGTGGCCGGTTCTCTCTCTCTTAATTGATAGGCCATGTCATTATCAACACCGTCCGAGAAATTCACAATGGCTAGTCCCACAGGTGGCCTTAGATGATCTGGAATTTCATTATAAAATGAATTGAATCTAATGCAATAGTCTTGGACCGACTCACCAGCATTTCGTTTGATTTGCTCATATTCAGCCAGAATTTGAATAGCATTATTTTTCACTTCGCATCGGTTTAAAAATTGTCTTTGTAGGTTGGCCAAGGTAGCGACACGTGCAGACGGCAAACCTCTAAACCATTTCCTGACTTCACCTGCAAATGTTTGTACAAAGAGTCTCATTGCCACATTCTCCGCATCGATCTCATGAAGTTCATAGAAATCTGTCATTCTGTCCACATGTTGCTGAGCAGTAATGTTGTTAGGAGTGCCATCAAAAAATGGGATTTTTCTTTGATAATCTGCGGGCATATCATCTAAAACTTGAGGTAGAACAAGAGGTGCAAAACGGGCAGCCATCACTTTTGGTGGATTTGGCCTTGGAGGCGTTGGAGGAGTGTGCAGAGTGTGTAGGGGGCTAGCAGTTGGAGTTTGAAGCTGAGCTATAATGTAATTATCAATTGACCGGTTAGCCCTTTCTGTCTCCAAGTCTACAAGAAACTGTGGATTGTGGACAATAGAGTCAACCGCCCTTTCGGATTTGGTCTCGAACAATGATATTTCAAACTGCTCATCAAAATCTAGCTCTTCAAGATATTCAAAAATGTCAGGGCATGAATGGGATTTGAACACGGGAGATATAGAGCTCTCTTGACGACGAATTCTTGAAATCAAATTGGGATTTTGGTAGATGTGCGTAGGATCTGGATCTAGATTAGCTCTGGTATATCTTCTAGAAACCAGCGTGCTATCAAGAAAAATCAAAGGACATAACCAACTCACTCAGCCTACCAAATCCTAAACTTATCATCCAGAAGTTAGAATTACCAAGAAGTAAGGGGATTAATTTGTTCCCCAGTGGAGTTTCCACTATGTTAGCACCTAAATCCGCCTTAGGCTGAAAGAAGGCAGAATTCAGGGTAACCACAAACCACGCTCAGTCTGGTAGCTAGCCCTACCAGAATAGGAGGGGGCTCTCTTCAAGTCACGCTCAGCGAATAAGTAAACGAAATGGTCTGAGATGACTTACAGTGAAATATTGATTTAGGCTAGTAAATGAATATGGAAACAAGAAACAATTTTTTATGAATGACTGAGTTTCTGGGATGGTACGGGACCAACGGACAACAATGAGCAGAGAATTTAATACAAAGGCACAGATTACTTTGTGAGGCAAGACAGGCGGAAAGTCTAGCAATTTAGTTTGAGATAACACGGAATGGAGAGATTGCTTAGGAGGGTGAAAAGGGAATAAGTACATAAATACTTTTCAACAGAAGAAAAATACACAGCGTGAAACTTTCCCACAGGTAGAGCAATAAAAATTAATTCTACATTATCTTACTCAGAAAATTTCATTGAAAATGAATATGAATGAACTATGAAACATAACGAAATACATATGAAACATAAGGAAAAACACATTTTCTACACTCACAACCACATGAATCTCATGAAACAGAGCCCGTTGCCTCCTTCATCTAATCCTCTGTCAAAATACTATCCTTCAATTCGAGAAGACACGATAGGCTTTCTTTCCCCAACCAGTCTTTCCCAGAGAAATTACAAGCCAACCCTTTGCATAATGCGTTTGCATACCAATAAAATAGACTTATGCCATGAGGAAATAGAATGACCAAGAGTTGGGGAGTTTCTCAAATCATTACAAAATGGAGATGGAAAGCCAACCATTAGCTACAGGTGCATCATTAAAAAAATGACAAATGGCTTGGGTGACCGTTTGCCTTCCTTTGCCTTGGATAGAAGCCAAACTCTTTAAAATTTGCCTTAGGTGCCAAAAAAGGTGAAATGTAGATGAGTGGGCTCACTTGGATAAAGTCGCGAATTGAAATTTCACAAAACGGAGGTGAATTTGGCCTTTACTCTATATGCGTCGTGCCCAATTCTATATGTGTCGCGCCACTTTGGAGGCTGTTTTGAGGTACTTGTAGAAGTCC
>APFE031285047.1:1056-17231 GCA_000404065.3 Pinus taeda
CCTTGGCAGACTCCACATGGAGGATTGTAAACCCATGTCGACACCGATGATCACCAACTGGAAGAAGCTTCATGCTTCAGATTCCGAGTTGGTGGATCCCACATTGTACAGGCAGGTGTTTGGTTCCTTGATGTATTTGGTCAACACTAGACCAGATATTTGTTTTGCAGTCAACACGATGAGTCAGTTTATGTGTGAGCCTAGGAAGGTTCACTGGGTGCTGCAAAACACATTTTGCGGTACTTGCAGGGGACAGTGGATTATGGTCTGGACTACAGGCAGGGGGATGGGATGAGATTGGCAGGTTATACTGATTTTGATTGGGCAGGTTGTGCTTTTGATAGGAAGAGCACTTTAGGGTGCTGTTTTGGGTTGGGTTCAGCAGTAGTGTCATGGTTCAGCCGGAAGCAGCAGTCAGTAGATCTGAGTTCAACGGAAGCAGAGTATATGGCAGCCAGTCTAGCTAGTTGTGAGGCCATCTGGCTTCGCAAGATGTTGTTTGGCTTATTTGGTCAGCCGTTGAGACCTTTAGTGATTTACTGTGATAATCAGAGTTGCATTAAACTCACGGAGAATCCAGTATTTCATGACAGGTCAAAGCATATCGGGATCAAATATCATTTCATCAGAGACTATGTTCAGAAGGGAGCTGTGAAGCTTGAGTATATTTCTAACTACTCCTTATGTTTCGCTTACATAAGGAGTAGTTAGAAGGTCACAAAAGGCTTCAAGATATCGAGAATAATTTAAATCTCCAAGGTCAAGCTTCTAGAGGGAAGGAAATCAAATTCTGGGTACATTCCATTAATACTCATTGCAGTGAATAACAACGAGAAAGTTTGAAGAGGATAGAAACACTATTTTTGGAGAACCAAGAGGCTAAAATGCTATCCATCTCTAAGCCGAGTCCATTGAGCAAAAGATCGAAGTCCTAGGCATATTTTTACGGTCTAAAATTAATGTTGAATTGCTCTAAATTTTCAGTGTTTCCTTAGAAATCTGAATCTCAGAGTTTTGAGTAGATTTGTGGGGATTAAATCTCATCTTGTGGATTAGAAGAAGCCTTGTTAACCAACGAAGAGTTCTAACTCTATTTAATTGCTTTGTAGGCCTAATAAGTAGACCTATCTTAAAACTACAAAGAAAGACTGAATATTCTGAATTATGGAGCGAAGGCATAAAGTTAGCCTACAAGGGCAGAAATTAAAGGTTCGAACTGTGCGTTATATTAGTGATCCGAATCACCCGAATTGCAATCATATTTAAGGATAATCAGTCTTATCTCAGAGCATCAATTGAGAGTTAGTAGAAGCCTTGACAATTAGAAAAGTATTACCTCTTGAAAATGTCCAAGTCCAAACTTGTTGAAGGTATTATAGGCCGTTTTGGAAGGATTGTCATAAGATTGCAGCCACCCTGGAAGAGGCGCTGAAAGTTTTGAGCATAAGTGCATTTGGGAAAATTCATAGTATAGCTCAACTATCTTAAAAAAGAGCTGAGATTCCTCTTACATTCCTATGCATAGAAAGGACCATAGACCAAATTGTACAACTAGGGTGCCAAAGTGGCTCACCCAACAAAGATATCTATGTGGCAGTAATACCTCTCTTCAGAAGCAGATATTCGAGAAGTTTGCTCGACAAAAATCCTTCCAATGCTTCTTTGAGGCTCTGTGTCAGCCCTCTTGGCCTCTGCGTAGCTCTAGAACCCCCTGCGTTAACCCTATGCTACTCTGCCCTGACTCTCTGGGATTTTGCGTTATATTATTGATCCGAATCACCCGAATTGCAATCATATTTAAGGATAATCAGTCTTATCTCAGAGCATCAATTGAGAGTTAGTAGAAGCCTTGACAATTAGCAAAGTATTACCTCTTGAAAATGTCCAAGTCCAAACTTGTTAAAGGTATTATAGGCCGTTCTGGAAGGATTGTCATAAGATTGCAACCACCCTAGAAGAGGTGCTGAAAGTTTTGAGCATAAGTGCATTTGGGAAAATTCATAGTATAGCTCAACTATCTTAAAAAAGAGCTGAGATTCCTCTTACATTCCTATGCATAGAAAGGACCATAGACCAAATTGTACAACTAGGGTGCCAAACTGGCTCACCCAACAAAGATATCTATGTGGCAGTAATACCTCTCTTCGGAAGCAGATATTCGAGAAGTTTGCTTGATGAAAATCCTTCCAATGCTTCTTTGAGGCTCTGCGTCAGCCCTCTTGGCCTCTGCGTAGCTCTAGAACCCCCTGCGTTAACCCTATGCTACTCTGCGCTGGCTCTCTGGCCTTTTGTGTTGCCCACGCAAGCCTTGCTAGCCTCTGTGTAGTCTCTCTGGCCCTCTGTATGGCTCCTGCTGGCTTTGCATAGCCTCCTCAATCACTGTGTTAGCTCTTCGACACTATTTCTGCCTCTCTGCTATGCACTCACTGCCCCTCGCTGCAACTCAGATCACTTCTTCGAATTTTCTCAGCAAACCTTGCTCCAGAAAATCGAATTGACTGATCAATCTTGGTGTATCTCCAACTGTCCCTCAAGCCTCCTCTTATACTTTTTCTGTTGAGTCTTCAACGACCGAGATTAAATCTCTAATCAACAACTAAGATTAGATTTGGCTTGATCCATGTCATTTAGAACGTTCTCACCCAGTTTTACACAATTTAATATATATATATATATAATATATATATATTTTAAAAAGGTTGGGTAGTTTATATATTACAAAAGCTTTGATGGAGCAAGCTCCTATTACATAGACGGTATCATGAAAAACCTCAAATTCATGAGATGAGAACGCAGTCTCTTCTCCTCGGCTTGTATTCAGGACTTCCTGAGTTTTTATGTGGATTCTGATGCACTGTCTAACGAACTGACCTACTAAAAATAAAAATTTTCAAGTCATGAGCTCTGTGATAGATGTTAAAAGCTTAGGGACTAAATGCTCCTGACTTGGCTTGTTCCTCTTAACAAAAAACGTCCAAGTTGTCTCCTTCGTTGGATACCATGTGATTTGTATGCTTGTTCTTCCCATGTCTCTATTTTTTGCTCTAGATTTTGCTGTATATCTTTGGCTTTGGGTTGCCTGAGATGATTCTTCTTTTGTTGTGGATGTCCACTTTCCTTTTTCCATCAACGCGGACCCTTGGGAGAGTCAACGGATGAGGATGCCGCCTAGGTTAAGACGCAGAGGTTGGGATTAGAGGCTATGTGGAAGGGATAAACTAGTGGCGCTGATGGCTGGGGGATCCTTTGCGACCATCGATGGTCAATGGGTGCAAACAAGTCCACAAGTTAACCAAGCAGAAAAGCAGTATTAAACGCGAAGGTGGTATATCGGACAGGGGAAAAACCGTAAGCGTAAAAGGGAGGGGTCGCCCTATTCCGTTGATCAGGTGACACATAGAATTAGAGGAGAGAGAAAAAAACGCTTCTCGGGTGGGTAAACTCTGTGCTTGTTGACCGCCCGAATTTGGTGAGAGTCGTCCGATCCTATGTGTACAGATCGACGGTTAGGGTGGTTCGCACAGATTTGGATGGTCGGGCTGAATAGTGACCATCGGATCGGGCTCCCGATCAACGATCTTGATTTGATCGGAAGTGCGGGCTCGACGGTAGATATAGAAGCAAATGAAAGGTTTTTTGAAATTCGGCTGAGGCGCGGGTGAAAAGAAGGATGGAGGCTTAAGCTAAAGTTTGCACATTGTGAAGAGGAAATACTGCTGGCAAAGAGATAGAACAGAGGGGGCCTTGGAGACCAAAGAATCACTATAATAACACTAAAAATGGGAATTTCCTCGTTGAGATTGTTGTTGCAATTTTTATCAATGTACCCTCTGTTCTTTTTGTGCTTTATCTCAGCTTGAGACCTGACTTCGATGAGATAGGTTGTAGTGTAGTTCTTGTGAAAGCCTGAAGTTTCATTCTTTTTCCTTTGCTTTCACATGTTTTCCTGGCTGTTGCTGCGGTAATGTGTCCTTTGTTGATTTGTAGCTATTGTTTTTTGATTTATTTTTTTTCTCATTGTGATCTCCTTTGGGTTTGGTTAACTTTTAACATAAGGATTTTGCTGGTTATTAAGGAACCGAGCTATGGTATTCCTCCTGGTTTTCACGAACAAGTCCATTTTTTTTCACTGCTTGATTTGCAAAGTGATTTCCCTGTTGATTGTGAATTCTCAAAACATGTCTGTAGATTACATCGCCAGAGCCTTCCAAGTTCTTCCTGATTCTTCTAAATATTCTGTTCATGTGCTCATTACTTGGTTTTTTGTTTCTTGCCATTGCCTCTATTATTATGGCTGAATCTCCTATTATGATGAGGTTTTGAATTTTTCTTTTTTTAATCATTCTTGTTCCCATCAACAAACTGTAAGCTTCTGCCTTGTTATTTGAAATTTGTCCCAAGCCCCATTCTTAAGTGACACTTTATTTCCTATCAGGGTCGAGGATTATTCCTCCTGCCCCTGCCTTTCCCGCATTATGCTTTGAAGCCCCATCGAAGTATAGACAATGTTTATATTAGTTTTTCCTCCAGTTTGTCAGCTCCTCTTCACTCATTCTTATTTTCCATGTACCTCCTGTGCTTATCTTCTTCTGTTCTCTTTGTCCATTATTATTTATTATGGCTTTGCTTGGCCAATCCCTCTCTTCCTGTTGAAGGATTTGGTTGTCGGTTGGAGCTGTTCCTTTGACATTGAGTATTTCAGAGGTTAGACCCCAAGTTTTTGAAAGGGTCTTCCCTATCCTTGGAATTTGATTTTTGAAAATGCACTTGTTTCTTGTCAACCAAATTTGTCAACATAGAACCACTGGAATACATTTCCATATCCTCTGAATTGTGGATTTTTTCTTTGTTGTGTATGGTTAGGCTTTCTCAAAGGTTTGAAGAAAATCCGGCAAGGGCTTTTCGAAATTTATTCTTATTTCCAAAGGACTTATCAGCTGCTGCCAACATTCTTTGGTGAAGATACATTCTTGGAAAAGATGCTGAATATTTTCTTCAGCTTGCATGCGTAATGGGCACCGTGTTGGACCTTGAAAGCCTTTTTTTTTTAAGTTTTCACTGGTCAATATTCTCCCTTATAAAAGAGTCCATATGAACATTTTTATCGTAGGCAGGCTTTCTGATTTCAATGCTATTTTCCAAGAATCCCACTCTTGTTGATTTGGTTGTTCTTGAAGGATTTTGTATCCAGTCCTAATTGTATATTGTCCATCACTTGGATCCCATAGATATTCATCTTCCTCATTATGATGGATTGGCACTGCCCCTTTTAAGAGCTGCCTGATTTTGCTCCATTGCCCTTCTAGGTCTGCCGGAATAGCTGAGATTTTCCAGTCTTGCCACTCCTTTTGGTTTCATAAAGAGATTGAGTGTAAAGTGTTAAAACCTTTACTTTTCATTCACTCTTGTATGTCTTCAATTTCTGGATGGGTCTGAAGTGGTTCTTTTCCCATGATTCTGTCCTCCCAGATTGAAATTGTTTTACCATTGCCTAGGATTTTAGAAATGTATGTTCTCATTAATGGAATTGTTTTTTTAATCAGCTTCAAAACTTGGGTACATTGTTTAATTGGGATATTTCCCTTAAGCAATCTTTCCCTGGTGCCATCCATGTATTTTGATAAGAGGGTCTTTTTCCACCAGCTCTCTTTTCCTGTAATTAGTCTCCATATTATTTTCTTTCCTAGTGCTGCATTCATAAGACCAGGTATTCGAATTGATAGTCCTCCTTGTTCATAAGGAAGAACTACTCGCTCCCACCTAACCAGGCTAAATTTTTTGTTTTCTTGCTTCCCCCACTGCCACAAGAAACTTCTTAAGATCAACTCCATTTGTTTGTGAGCACTTGCTGGAGCCATGATTATTGCATATTGGTAGATAGGTAGAGCTGCAGGGAGTGCTTTGATTAGAATTGCCCTTCCTGCCATATTCAACCACATCATACCCCAGCTTTGTATCTTGTTTTTCATTTTTTTCAATTTGTCTAGTCCATATTTCTGTCTTCAAGTTCTCTTTTGAGATTGGAAGTTCCAGATAGAGGAAGTGTGTCCATTTTTCCTATACAGGGATGTCTAAGATTTGTGAGATCCTTTGCATAGTTCTTGGGAGGGGGAGGGGGAGGGGTGGTCGGTATTGCATCCATATATCCTGCATTTTGCATTGTTTAATAGCCCACCTGATACCTGTAGGAATTCATCCAAAACTTTTTTGAACCTCCTTGCTATTATTGTTGAAGCCCCTCCCAGCAACAATGTATCATCAACAAAAAGTGAATGGTTTATTGTTTTAACTCCTCTTACTATTCTGATCCCTGTGATGCTTCTTTCCTTTCTTTGGTTTTCCAAAACCCTACTTAATGTATTTGCGATTATAATATATAGGAAGGGAGAGAGAGGACAACCTTGGCTAAGACCTCTTGTGCTTTGAAAGAAGTCATTGGGCCTTCCATTTATAAGGGGGGCAATCCAAGGGGTAGAAATGCATGCCTATATGACTACCCGTATTTCTCTTGAGAAACCAAGTTTCTGGAGGACAACCATTAGATATGGATGGTTGACCCTATCAAATGCATTAGCCATATTTAGCTTGATTATGAGGCCTTTCTCTTGTCTTAGCATACTAGAGTGAACAACTTTCTGTACAATAATGACATTATCTATGATTTGCGTGTTGAGCACAAAACTTCCTTGATTTTTAGATATAATTATTGGGAATACTTCCTTGATTCTGTTTGCAATTATTTTTGTTATTATCTTGTAAGAAGAATTGCAAAGAGAAATAGGGTGAAACCTATTGAAAGTTGAGGGGTTTGCTTCCTTTGGGATTAGAGCAAGATGGGAGGATTTTGTGTTGCCTCCTATTTTTTTTTTTGAAGACATTCTTCACCATTCTTAAGAAATCCTTTCTGATGATATGCCAGTGAGATCTGTAGAATGCTATTGTGAAACCATCTGGCCGAGGGGCTTTGTCTGGATGCAGGCTCCATATAGCCGCCACTACCTCTTCTTCTGTGGGATCCTTGCACATTGCAACATTTTGTTCTTTTTTCATTTTTTGTTGTTGTTGTGTATTTCAAGAAATCTTCACTCTCAGCCATTTATCCACTGGCTGATAGTAAGGTTTTAAAGCGCTGATAGGCTGCTTTTTTTAGTTCCTCAGCACCTCTGACCTCTTGGCTTTTGACTTGAATTTTTTCTATTTGATTTCTTGCTCTTTTTATTTTTATTATATTGTGGAAAAAGGGTGTGTTTTTGTCCCCTGCCTTGAGTCACAGACTTCTGGATTTCAGTCTTGCCTCTTCTTCTTTCCTATTTTTCCTATATATTTCCTAGAAGATTGCGTTCTTCTCTAAGGTAATCTTGCTTGCTTTCTTCTTTGTTTTCTTTTTCAGTTTGCATGCTTTCCATTTTCTGTTGTAACTCTTTTTTCTTCTCTTTTTTTTTTTTTTAATTTCATTTGCTCTTGCCCATTCCTTTAGTTTGGTTCTTGCAGTTTTTAATTTTGTTTCCCAGATATACTTTGGTGATCCTGTTACTCTTGGCTCCCATGCTTCCTTGACTATTTCGCTAATTTCTGTGTTGCTGTCCCAAATTGAGCTGTATTTGAATGGGAGCGGTCCAGTCTCTCTTTTATGTTGCTTTTACCCACTCTTTTATTGCTCCAAGTGTATTTTCCGTTGCTAGGCGGGATGTCTATTAAATTGTGTTGTTCCATTATTTCTTCTAGAATATCCCTGGATGGGTCAGTATGGTATGTTCCTCCAAACTTTTCTTCTATACATCTTACCAAATTTAAATCTCCCCCTAGAATTATTTTCCTAGCTTGTATTGCTTCTTTTATGGTGGCCCAACATTGCTCTTTTCCCTTGTAGTGATTTGGGGCATATATATTTATAACACTGCACCTCTCTTTTGTGCTGGTTTGCATTAGGTCCGTTGGGATCCAATGCTGGTCTTTTTTGTATTTTATTAATTCCCATGTTCCTTTTTTCCATATTGTGCAAATACCTCTTGACGCTCCTGTTGGCTGTATTTCTTCCCCTTCATAATTTCTGTTTTTTTTTAATATTTTCAGTTTCTTGATTGTTTGTTTTTGTCTCCTGAATCATAAAGATATTTGGGTTTTCTTTTGCTAGAATGTCTCTTGTGGCATTTTCTTTGATGAATGATCCCATTCCTCTGCAATTCCAGGGGACCACTATCATTATTTACTTGTTGGCGGGTGTAAGGCTCCTTTCTGTCTTTGTTGGTTCTTTTCATTGCTTCCTGTATTCCTTCCTAGGAAGCTTTCCATAGGTTGTTGTATTCCTAATGCCATTTCCTTTGCTGCTGCTTCATATCTGAGTTCTTTGTTTGTCTTTCTCCCTGCTTTTTTTTGGTATTCTACGATTGGAGGTGCTTCCTTTGATTGTTTTCTGGTTAGAATTCTGTCTACTGAGGGCGGGGGAGAGGTGTGAGAGATTGATGCTAGACGGGATGATGGGGGGTTGGGGGTATGTTGAGGGGATCTTGATCGTGGTCCAGGGAATGAAGGGGCTGAAGGATCCAGAGGCTCAAAAGGATTAAGGCTGGCAAGGGGATTATTATCTTCTTTGGGTGTTGTGGGGTGGAGATCAGCGGTTGTGGGGGGATGTGAGGAAGATAGATTTGTTTGTTTGTTGACTGTCTTCTTTCTTTTGACCTGTTCCCATTTGTTTTCTGGTTCTTCACTCTTTTCATTTTCATTTTTTTTTGTACATCTATTTGCAAAATGACCATGTTCGTGACATACCTTGCATTTGAAAGGAATTTGTTCATAATCCAGCTGTTGTATGTGCATCCACTGGTCCACTTTGATTTTGATAACTTCTGGTAGTCCTTTCCCCAGATCCACTTCTACACAGATTTTGGCACATGCATGCATATTTTCCTTTGGCTCGCATTTGTCTTTATATTTCCCAACTGCGTTTCCTATGGTTTTGACTGAATCATCCCCTCAACAGTGAAGGGGAAGGTGTGACAATCTAACCCAGACGGGGACGACATTGGGGACATCCATTTCTGGGTTGAAATCCGTCGTCCAAATGTTTAGATACAAACCCCTTGTGTCCGTAAAATAAGGTCCATTCTTGAAGATTAGGTCTCAATCCTCCTTGGTTTCAAAGTGGAAGGTGTAATATCCTCTTCTGCAAAACCTGATTGATATTTTTCCATCTATTGACGTGGTCGAATTCCTTTCTACCCATTTTTGTACAGTTTTGGGCGATGGCCATAACCTCGTAAATTGCCCCACTAATCCTCGCTTCGACAGAGACAATGCTGCTCTACAAGGAAGGGCAGGAGGGAGCGAGATTTCAGGAATGTCTTCCAATCTTTTAACAAACTTTGTGACTGAAGGTTTGTTCTTTGTTGGGCCCATTGTGGAGATGAGGGAGGCAAAAGCTTTTGTTGTTCCTTCATTTTCTTGTTGTTGATATGATAGAAGCTCTCCATCCTCTGGTGTGTCCATGGTACTCAAACCCCAGCAGCAGAGGGCCGTTGAGGAGCAGCTGCAGGCTTCTTGCGTCGTTCTCTGGCTAGGGTTTCGTTGCTCCTTTAGCAAGCAACTTACCAATTGTATCCCAATCCACCCAGTTTTATATTAATACCCATTAATATTTTAATTTTCTTAAGTTTAGACTTAAGAACTCCATTAAAAATATTAATTATTTTAATATCTCTCTAACTGGGTGGAATTTCCCCAAATCATTTCTGTGTCTTGGAGATCTCATATGCTTTAGCTTCTCAACCAATTTTCATGGCTAGAGCACATCCGATGCTACCACAAATCAACACTCACTCTTAGCTAGGAATGTGCTCTAGGAATGCTCCACCATTGAACATCACACTGATCATCCAACACTGGTACTTGTGCTGATGCCACTGATATATTTGTACTGCAGCTCCCTCTGCATCTATGTTGTTGCTGGTCCTTCCTCCCAACACTGCATTTGCACCGCAGTTCTCTCTCATCATGCTGATTGTGCTGCCCATAGCACTACCACTGCTAATTGTTGCACTGCAACTCAGTTATTGAGAAGTAAGTAACTAATCTATCCAAACTACTGACATCCTTGTCAGGCTAGAAGCCCCCTGATGCTGAAGCTACCTCTGCTGCTATCTTGTGCTCCCTCTGCTGCCTCTGCTCCACTGCAACATCTCTGTGTCTCTTGCACTGCTGCAACATCTTTGTGCCTCTCGCACTGCTACAACCACCTCTGTGTCTTTCTGCATTGCTGCAACCACCTCTGTGCGTCTTGCATTGCTGCAACCTTCACTGCGCTGGCAGAGATCACTGCACTCTAGCACTGCCTTGTCGCTCCATCCGCATCTTGCTTTTACCAACATTTGTCATCCTACTTTTGTCTCTCCTGGCTTCTTTAGCTGGATATGATCCAAGAGTTTGGGTACCTCAAGGATTTTGCACCTCATTCTCTGTAGTCCTCCTGACTACATCTTGAATTCACCCCACCTCTTCTTTAGAGGTGTATGAGAACTCATGGCACAATCGTCATCCATCTCGACTTCTTTCGTCGCCTTCGCTGGAGCTGCCTTGGAGTCAGAAGCCTCCCCCTTATTCTTCTTCCTGGGACACTAGGTTGCATAACGACCCAACTCGCCACAATGGAAGCACTTCACCTTGGAGATGTCCTTCTTCGTCCTCTTCCCTTGTTGTCCTGTAGATGCCAGAGCCGCATCCTCCTCTTCCTCTTTCTTGATTCGACCTCCTTTGCTGCTACTCCCCGCTTTGGTTAGTCGTCTGATCTCTTCTTGGCGAAGAGCTGCCCACTCCTCTTCCCATCCTGGAAGAGTTGCTCTGCCCAAAATGCTTTGGACAGATGTCTCTGAATCCTTGGAGACTGCATTTAGGGCGGTCCTCACTATGAACTCTTGATTCGGTGTGGCCCCTATGGAAGTAAGTTGGTCCCGAATCTCCTGCAACCTGCTGAGGTATAGATCTATCTGCTCCTCCTTTTGCATCTGATACGACCACAGCTGATTCTCCAGAAGCATCTTCCTCTACACGGAAGTGCCCTAATACAATGGCGTCAAGGTATCTCACATCTCTTTTGTTGTGTTCTTCTCGGCAATATGCTGAACTACATGATCCTTGACCCTATCAAGCATTATGCACTTTGCCTTGTCCATTGAATCCTCATACCTCTCATTATCAACCAGGTCAACTGGGATAGCCATGGTTCTCAAAGTGAAGCCGTTGATGCGATGTCTATCGAGCACTGACAGGATCCTGGCCTTCCAGATGACAGAGTTGGAAGCCCCATCCAACCTGTCCTGATCCTTTAGTCTGTTCACTGCCATCACCGCTCCTTCTTCTGGACTCCCTCTGAGTCTCGACTTCTCTTTTGGAAGTTCTCTCCTAGACTCCCTCTGAGTGTCGATTTCCCTCATGTAAGTCCTCCTACCAACTGTCGAACTGCTCCTCTTCGATCCTCTATGCACTTGCAACATGGATCTGGATTTCTTGGTTAGAAATACCTCAAGGCAACGGTTCCCTCTACCTTGGTTCTGTCCCGTTAGGTACTGTTCTGCTTCGACAACAACACCCCACCAGTTTCCCAATCCACAATTTGCCCAAAGCTCCATAGGCCCTAGGAGCTAAAGAAACTGAGCCTCTTAGCTCTGTGCAATCCCAGCAGGGCTGAATTGCTCCTCTGGCCAACTGCGTCAAACCTACCTGACTGAGTAGGATGACGTGGCTCTTTGTGAGCCTCTTCTGCCTCTCTCTGCCTCTACGCTGACCCTTTATCTGGCTCGAAATGATGACGCGGGACCTTTGCGTCACTCCTTCACTGCTGCCTTCTGCTTAGGAATAACCCTGTCTCTCGGGACAACTGTTTCTGTTGCAAATTTTCTGATTTAGCTAGTGCCTTCAGCGCTCCTGTGATCTGCAACGCTCTAATACTGTGTTGAAATTTCTAAGTCTAACACGTTAGAAATCCCTACTACATCCTTTGGTTTAAATTCTCCTACTTGTTTATTACATTAACAAGTTATTTATAAATATAAACACTGAAAATAAACATAGATGCAACGTTAACTCATATCTAGTTCATCAATTGAAACACTGGAACAAACACATAAGGGACACCGTTATTTTTGGACAAATGTCCCTGGAAAAACCCAACTTGGGAAAACTGGTGCAACAATTCTGAGGGTTTTATTATTAAGCAGCTTGAGTACAACTAACATACCAAACTGGCTCACCCAACATAGATATCTATCTGGCAGTAATACCTCTGTTCGGACGCAGATATTCGGCAAGTTTGCTCCATGAAAATCCTTCCAATGCTTCTCTGAGGCTCTGCATCAACCCTCCTGGCCTCTACGTAGCTCTGTAACCCCCCGTGTCAGCCCTCTACTGCTCTGCGCTGGCTCTCTAGCCTTTTGCGTCACCGATGCAGGCCCTGCTAGCCTTTGCGTAGTCTCTCTGGCCGTCTCCGTAGCTCCTGCTGGCTCTGCGTAGCCTCCTCAATCACTGCATTGGCTCTCTGACACTATCTCTGCCTCTCTACTATGTACTCACTGCCCCTCGCTGCAACTCAGATCAATTGTTCGAATTTTCTCAACCAACCTCACTCTAGAAAATCGAATTGACTGATCAATCTTGGTGTATCTCCAATTGAACCTCAAGCCTCCTCTTATACTTTTTCTGTTGAGTCTTCAACGATCGAGATTAAATCTCTAATCAATGACTAAGATTAGATTTGGCTTGATCCATGTCATTTAGAACATTCTCACCCAGTTTTATATTAGTACCTATTAATATTTTAATTTTCCTAAGTTTAGACTAGGAACTCCATTAACAATATTAGTTATTTTAATATCTCTCTAATTGGATGGAATTTCCCCAAACCATTTATGGGTCTTGGAGATCTCATGTGCTTTAGCCTCTCCACCAATTTTCATGGCTAGAGCACATTCGATGCTACCACGAATCAACATTGACAAGGCTTGTTGAAGAAGACATTAAGAGCCGTGAAGTATAACCAAACACATCTTGACTTAGTGAAGATAAGGGTTAGAGCCTCGAAAAAGGCAAGGTTGGTGCCTAGAGGATAGGGTTGGAGCCCTAGAGGATCAGAGTCCTTAAGGAACCAGGTCGAAGCCTGAACTAGATATAGGGTTGAAGCCCTTGAGGTTGGTGCCTCAAAATTGACAAGGTTGGAGCCTTAGAAGTCCAAGTCAGTGCTTGGCATATTACAGGTTGGAGCTTGGGAGATTGAAGATCGGTGTGTTCATCTATGGTTGGAGCCCTACATATATTGAACTTGATTTATTGTAAAGAAGAAATTAATAAAAGCATTTATTCTTATTGTTCATTTTGTGTTCTAAATATAAGTGATCTAATTGGTAAAATTAACATATGAAAAGAAATATTGATTCACGCCCCACTCAGTGTTTCCAACAATTGGTATGAGAGCCAGTTCCTTCACTCAAAGCCTAATAACTTGAAGGTTGACCTTTAGAACACAAATGGCAAAGCCAAGGAAGAAAGCCTCTAATCCTCCAAATATATCTCTTCCTCAATCGTGAAAATTGAAGATGATCAAATTGGGAAGGTTCCATTGTTCAATGAAAATTTTGATATATGGAAGATAAGAATGAGAAATTTCTTAATGGCTCAAGGCATTGAAGTATGCGAATCAATGATCATTGATAGCATGATGAACAAAGAATCCAAGGAGTACAATGCAATAGCGCTGAAGGCAATTTTGAATGGGCTACCAGATCCTCTAAAGGCCAATTTGGAAAAATGTTCGTCAACAAAGGGTATATGGGATAAACTTCATGACCTTCACTCAAAAGGAGTGTTGACCATGACCACTAGTGAAGAAGATGATGGAAAGCAAGAAGGAAATCCACAACCCATCAAGGAAGTTGATAATAAGAATGATGACATTAAGGCCAAAGAAGACCTCGAAGAACAAGAAAGAAAAGAAGACTTTGAAGAAGATCTCCTTGTTATCAATGTTGTCATTGATGTCAATATGGCATTGGATGAGATGGCAAATATTCTTGATATGCCTAAAGAATATCATGAAACCCTAGAATGAAATGATAAGGTTGTAGACAATAGATGCATGGTTCCATATGATGATGTCAAAACTCTTGTTTGATAAGAATGTCATCAATTAATATGTCAAATCTCTAATGAAGAAGATTAAGAAGTTCCAAGTGCCAAGTATTTAGAAGCCCTTGATGACATATGGAGGACTACATTTGATGATGTCATATTCTTGATGAATGACCACAATTCATGATGGCACTTGATGAGGTCTTTGATAACATGGTTAGAGAACATTTGATGGTTGGAAGATTATTTTGGAGTTCTCTTAATGATGTTGCACTATGACTGCACTAGTATATGATGACATTGGTCATGCGTCATGCTACATGGATGTTGCACTCCTACATAATGACTCTATGATCCTATGATGACATTGATAACAATGAAGAAGCCACACTGTCCCAAACATTCCTCATGTTGTACCAAACTTTTTATGCATAAAATTTATGGACAGTCAAAAAGAAAAATTATTTTGGACACCTATGAGGCATCATTTGAAGATGGATCCTAGACCATCTTAAAGAGGATATTTTCCTCTTTCTAACGAGCCTTTATTTGCCCCGAAACTCCCAATAGTTTGTGAGATATTGAATTTTTAAGTTAAGGAAGTTATTCCTAGCAGTGAGCTGACCTACACTCAGTCATACAAGTCAGCCTCACTTCAAATAGACATGTCCCTTAAGTTATAAACGAAATCTCTATAAATAGATGTATAAACACTTCATTTTGATTAGCAATTCAAGCAATAATTCAGAGATACAAATTAAAAGAGAAGACAGAAGGCCGAGGAGAACAAGGAGACTATTGTTTAGGATGAAAAAAAGGGATAATTTTGTTTGGGCATAAAATCTTGGTCGAAGCTGCCGTAGTTGCCATGGTCGAAGCTGCCGTGGTTGAAGTTGCCGTAGTTGCCGTGGTTGAAGCTGCCGTGGTCGAAGTTGTCATAGTTGTCGTGGTTGAAGTGTTGATTTATTGGGATTGAACCTAAGTTGCACGAAACGGGGAAACGGAAACGAGTTTCCGAAACGGGAAGCGATACGAAACGCGACCTCCCCAAATTTGAGGAAACGGGGAAACACGAATATATATATATATATATATAATATATATATTAAATATTTAAAAATATTATTATATGTGCAATCCTAAAGCATTAATGATTTAAACATTAAGATTAAATTTATATCACATTTACTCATGAGTCATGAATGATCACATAATGACAATAAAAATATAGGAAAATCCAAAAGCAACCATTAAAGTTTATTATATATCCAAGGGCAAAATCTCAAAATCAACCTTTATTTATATTAGTATATGAGGCTGCAAGTACAATAAAGACTATAAGGCTGCAAGAATTATAGAGGCAAAAGACTAATCCTCATCATAACAATCCTCATCAAAAATAGAAGCAACACAATGCTCAACAGTGGATGGTGGCGCTAAAGAAGATGATGCACCAATTCCACTTCCAGACTCGTCCTCAATATTCAAGGCAGCAAGAGAGAGCTCCAAATCAGGATTTTCTGCCTCCACATCCCATTCTTTAGAAGGACCACTATTGTATTCTGGACCCCTACGAAATGCAAGGCGAAGGTTGGAGTGCACATAAACAAGATCCTCTGCTTTCTGTGAGCCCAACCTATTGTTGAAAATAATACTGAGAGAGGGGGTGAATCAGTATTATCAGAATAATTATTCTTTTTCAAAACAACTGATATACACTACTTCAATTTAATAAACCCGTGTATGTACGCGACTATGCAGAAGGAAACCTGCGTATACAGAACATGCTTTTACTTTACTTAATCTTTCTGATGATGATTGTTAGACAGTGATGCAAAATCAAAAATAACCAGTAACCAGAGACAGTAAACAGAGCAGAAAGACAATCACACACAAGAACACAAGATATAAGGTGGAAACCCAATGTGGGTGAAAACCACCTGCTGCAATTCGCCTCTCTCTTTTCTTTAATTAGAAACTTCTTTTTACAATGTACTGGTGCAGACCTTTACCAGTACGCAGGCTACAACCTGCAGAGAGCTACTACTCTCTCTCGTTCTCCA
>APFE031285053.1:1515-15722 GCA_000404065.3 Pinus taeda
AGTCATATACAAAAACTTACGACCCTTTCTAAATGCATGAAAGGGTCTATAAATACTAAACTAAGCTAACAAACTACAAAATTAAAATGCTACTAAATTGGTATAATCCAATCTTAAAATATCTATCCCACAGTGATCTGGAATTTGGCAGCGATGGTTCATTCTTCTGGCTGTTTGCCCTTTGTCCTGAGTTGGCATATTGCCAGCATTGGCTCCACTTCTTGAGGGTGGCTGAGTCAAGAATTGATTTGAGCAGCATAGGTGGCATCATGTATATCGAGAATGATACACCCGATTGCATCCATCAGGCATTTGAGGGCGGCTCTCTGATTGTATGGTTTTACTAGGAACAACCAATAGGTGTCCCAAGTTAAACTTTTAATCCCTGAGATCAATCTCTTATTCTTTTCAAGCTCTTGGTTACATGATTGCTCCAATGTCTTGGCCGATAATAGTTTACCTGGTGTACATTGAGAAATCATATTAGATAATTAGAGAGTGTTATTGATCAAGTCAATTAAATTTCTCGTAGATAACCTGCATCGGGAAACAGCTCTCTCTGCTTTCATTAATTGGGACTGCCATTCTGTGGATAGGATTTCCTTATGGGATTCTAATATTTTGGGAAAGTTTGTTGCCTTTCCATCGTTAGAGTCCTACCATGTAAGAAAATCTGTCAAAGTGTCTTCGGCTTGCTCTAAATCCTGCCTGGCATCCACTGACTTATCTATTATAGATGATGTTATGTCGCATTAAGGTTCAACTTGGGCGATTTCATGACATAACAATCTTATTTGCGTTATTAATGCCTTGTTAATTTGCATTGCCTCTGCTCTGAACTCAGCAGGTTGGGGAAGACTCTTGAACTTTTCTACTTGAGCTGATAATTGAGCAATTTTCTCATCTTTTGTCTTTGCCATCTGTTCATTCATTGCCTTCAATTTTGATAATGCCTCGGATAGTTCTTTTTGTTTCTGAATTGCTCCCGAATCGATCCTTTGCTTCTCTTCATGCAACTGTTTTATTAGCTGGTTGTTTAATCGTTGCTGTGTGGACAGTGGCTGTTGTAGCTGTTTTGACTTCTGATGCTCTTCCGATAGCTGTGCTTGCAATAAAGCGATCACTTGATCCTTTTCCTTCAACATATTGCTTACCTTCGATGCCTTATCCATGGTGGCTACTGAATAGGCACCGGCATATTGAGATAACTTGGTTAGGTCATCGGAGGGGTCAAATTCTTCTCTCCATACCACATTTGTTGTTATTGTTTGTTCAGGGAACAAAGAAGGTTGATCAATCCTTCCTCTCTTCCGCTGTCGTTTTATCACAGCCCTGTGTTTCGGGCTATAGAAAACATCTAGTGGAGCAATGTCCTCTACTTGCAAAACAATTTGATCAGAGGGGTTCTTCGAAATTATTTCTACTACTGTACTTGAGGGTGGACCACTGGTTCCTTTGCTTGGAACCTCCTATGATGTTGTATCTTGTGTATCGGCAGCTTTGGATGTTTCGATGTCCATTGGGGTCTCAAGATTGCCTATAACTGTATTGAATTGTTGCCATTCTTCAAGCAATCTTGGGTCCACTTGAGTATCCACATTTATTTCTTTGTTGCTCTGCTCCTGCTGCCTTTTCTGTTCTTCTTCCCTTATTCTCTCCTGTTGCTTCTTTTCTGCCTCTTCTTTTTCTTTTCTTTGTGCGTCTTCCTGCTCTTTTCTCTGTGCCTCTTCCTGTTCTAATATTCGAAGTTCCTCCTGCTCTCTTCTCTGGACTTCTTCATAGATTGCGGATGCAGCAGGAGGTTCATTAGTAAGCTACTGCTCAGGCTCGCTTGACTAAATCATCGGGGTAGTAGCTAACAAATCTAGAGGCAGAGTTTGCAACCTCTGTTCTCTAAGTTTGTTAAATTCTACCAACCCGTCGTCGCAATATCGCATCCTGGCTAGCTGTTGTACCTGGAAGATTGACTCGGCGGAGGAGAACAGGTCATCAAACTCATCTTCCTTGTGCTCGAATTTAGTGAGCTTGGCTTGATCCAGGGCATTGTAGATGACTTTCTTTGGGTCAAACTTCTATTAGGCAGAGTGGTGAGACTTAGGACGTTCATTTTTTCTGCCTCTTTCTCTGCATGTTTTTATCATGCAGAGTATAAATGCCACACCTAAGAGGAAAAGGAGGCCAAACTTGCTTCTTTGAATTTCTGATATGCTATTTCGTAGGTGAATTTTTCTTCTCCAAACCAGGTTCCTAGGGCTGTCAAGTCAATCTCAGCCTGAGAGGAGATCTTAGGGGCAGGTTTATCAAAAATTGCATAGTAAAGAGGTAGCATAAATCCATTGCAGACTTGGTATAAATGGTGTTTATAATGAGCTTTCCATAATTTCTGGTGGTAGACATGAATAGGCATAGGGTCCTGTGGAGTCCATCTCCACCCTAACACAGGAAACTCAGAATTGAAACAAAGGGTATCCAGAATGTAGGCACTAAAATAAAATGGAGGGATGAACTTATCAGTAACACGGGATTTGTTTCTGAATTCAAGAATAGTCGTAGCCAACTTATCTGATAATATTTTCCCCCAATCCATTATCTCACTATTACATGCCGCTTCCATCAAAGGAACCATCTCTTTGGAAAATTTGGAAGAATCATGCAATCCCCACAAACGACACATCATGACTCCAGCATAACAATAATGAGAGCATAAGGAGTCGACGAAGTACTTACCCGAAGAATCATGTTTGTGTTTCTTTGGGTTCTGTCTCCATTCTCGTATAGGCGCTGACTCGGTCTCATTCTCATCTCGAAACTTCTCCATAAATGCTTTATTGTACTTCTTTTCTGGCTCGGGCAAGTGGTACATTTGTCTAAAATCGTTGGGCTGAAATGAACCAAATACTCTTCCATCAACATTGCAGAATGTTCTGTCCGTGATTGGAATTTCCTCAATTGCCCATCTCACCACATCCGTATATGGAAGAATTTGTTCTCGAGATGCTATCCTATGTAGGTAGGAATCAGCCAAATCTTTTAAAGTAGCATCAAATTTCCGGCTTGAACCTGCTGAAGCTTGTACCGATGTTTGCTGAGGGTCCTCGGCTTCTACCAAGTTGTAAATACTTTGCCAAGTAGTGTTGCCAAGGCTGAGACATGTGGTATCTGAGATTAATCCCTTCTTGCTTGGTCCCGGATCGATAACATGTTGTCCTATTACCATAGGAGCTGAAGGCTTTCCAGACTTCTTAGATTTCTTTCCCATCATTAATGCGGAAAAACTTTGCACAAGAGAAAAATTAACGTAATGCAGAGAATAGATGGCCAAAACCAAGTATGAGGCAATTGCGTTAATCAATGAGTAATGGAGGATTTATCATAAGGCTCCCGCGGATGCAATCTCTGAAAGGATTTAGGCATGACTGCTCATTAATTGGCCGTTAAAACCCGTCAATCATTTAATTGCTCATTATATCCTTTATTTGCCGAATAATAGTTTAAGCATGGATTTGATTTTTTGGTGGTTGGACGCGAGCGAATCTCTATCGGGAAGAGAAAAGGCTTTCAATGATAATTAATATTTAATATAGCGAAATCATATTGATCCTTTTCGAAAGTCGCGATTTGGGCTCATCGCAATCGGCAATCGGAGGAAGGCTTGGGTAATTTCATTTGAGTCTTATGGAATCCCCGATCGCTGATAGTGATATCGCTCGACTCGCATCGGTAGTTTGAATGAGGAGAGTTTGTAATGTTCGCGTCGCATTCCCCAATCTCCGATTGCGATATCGCATCGGGGCAAAGGGGAGGGGCCTTTTATTATTTGTTTTCCCGATATCCATCGGCTATTTTGCTTTTATCTCATCGGGGAAAATCAATGGGTTATGGTTTATGCATCCTTTGTTGTTGCGATATGCGATCTTGCGATCGCTTTATCGCAATAATAAAGGATTATTCGTTTTGATTTATTTCGAAAGGTTTAAAGTTGTTTTGTTTATTTCCGAACCTTTAGAAAAGTGATGGATTAATACCAATTTATTCTAAAAGGGACCCATTTCAATTTATAATTTTCTAAAGTAAAATAAATTTAAATGGGGGGTTGTTGTATAGCGCAACAGGTAGACAGGGTTCGCTCTGGTAGATCCACCCCCCGAGATGGCTCCCCGGATCCATTAGTGAACCATCCATCTGCTCCCCATTCGCGGAAAAGAAAAGCTAAGTGTGTGAAAGCAACCTCAAGGGACATCACAATCCGTTTTGGAGAGACCTCGGCAATAGAGGAAGCGGCAATCATGGCCAACACTATTCTGGTGGGTCACGTTCAGGGTAGGGCGTATTCGGCATCTAGGCTTACTCTATGGGTCAAGGAAATCTGGGGCAGCATTCTCAAAGAATTACCAAAGGTTCAAGTCCTTTCTAGAGGCTGGTTCGCGCTACATTTTGCAAAAGAGAACTATACCAATCTGTTGCTCGGCAGATATTGGCACATTGAGATGGCTCCTGTTCTTCTTAAGAGATGGAGTCCCCTGTTTGATCCCGAGCTTGAACAAATTGGGGCTGGGCCATTATGGGTTCATTTGTCAGGACTTCCTCTCCAGTACTGGTGTGAGGAGGTTTTCATTAGTATAGGGAATGCCCTAGGGACATACCTTGATCACGATCGTACCTTCGTGGAATCAAGGAACATAACCCTAGCTCGTATTCTTGTGCATCTGGTTACCACGAGGGTCTGGAGTAGAAGATCACACTGCATTGGGGGAACTACACCAGGGTACAGATTCTGGATTATGAAGGGGTTCCATATCGATGTTAGCGATGTCACAAGGTGGGGCACCTTTTGAGGGACTGCCTCGTTAACAAGAAATCAGAGGACACCCCCACTGCATCTACTATACCCTCCAGGACCTTATCTCCGGCTACCCAGCGACCTCCTGTATCGGGTCCATCTCCCTCGGCCCACATGTCCCAACAGGCATCGGTCGCTGCCCGCAGCACTCGTTCACCGCCGGTCACCAGATCTCGGGCAGCTGCAGCAGACACCATTGGTTCGGGTACTTCTCTTTCTCCCCCCTCCACTTGTTTTTCTCTTTGTTCATCCATGCATGTGCCCTCCATCTCTGTTTCATATTACACTATATCATATTCGCTTGCCATTGCACCCTTTGCCCCCTCTTTGCACTCTCTATCCTCACCTTCCATTTCACCATCTTCATCTCGGGGGTCACAGGCTCATCACTATAACTTACATCCCCGCACTATTACTAGGGAATCCCCGTTAAACTTTGTCGGTTTGGGTCTTGCCATCCCCAGTACAACCCCCATGTCAGTTCAGGGAAGAAAATCAAATCTATCTAAAGCCATCCGACACACTGGAGCTAAAGTCGCCTCTGGCCGTCAATCTACTCTTGATGGGGTTCTTAGAGCAACGAACACCCCTACTAGCATTCCCCCATGAAATGCCTCTCTTTTAACTGCAGGGGCATGGCTAGTGCCTCCAAGAAACTAGCCCTGCATAGACTTTTTGAGATTGTTCCTGTCGATATTATACTACTACAAAAAACCCTAGGCCCAGCCAATCTTATTTCTGATACATTATCCTCCATATGTCCAGGGTGGCATTTCTCGGCTCTTGATTCTACTGGGCGATCAGGTGGCCTAGCGATTGGATACAACCCCAAATCCATCAGATTACAAGCCTCTTGGGGAGGTCGGGGTTTCATGGGAATAGATCTCTTTTCGGTGGATCTCAGGTATAGACTTCGAGTCATCAACATATATGGTCTGTGTCAACAAAGGGAGCATTTTTGGCAATATCTGCTTGGTCTCTCTATTTTCCTTGCTGAGCACATCATTATTGGAGGAGATTTAAATTTATCCCTAGGGTATGGTGAATCATGGGGATCTATGGCACAGGTGGACTTGATCACGGGCTACATGACTGGTCTCCTGGCTAGACACAATCTGATCGATGTCCCTATGAACAAACCCCTCCCCACTTGGCGGAATAGAAGGGTGGGTGAGGCTGCCCTAGCCCCCAAACTGGACAGATTTATCATGAAAGAGACCCTAATTCAACAATTGCACCACTATAAATAATGGGTGGGTGCTGGGGGAATATCGGATCACTCCCCTATATACCTGGAGATCACAGGACCTACTCAAAAGCCCAAAGCTCCTTACAAGTTCAATCATGTATGGGTTCAGGACCCATCTTACATTCGGATGATATCAGATTATTGGGCCGCAAATCTGATTGATAGATCAAACTCACTTGCAAAAGGTTTCTGCACCAATCTATCCCAGCTCAAGCACCTATCCATCAAATGGGCAAGAGATAAATATCAGAGGGATAATTCGACCCTTTTGCACATTGAATCGGAACTTTACTCCCTACTGGATGAGCGAGGTTTGGGGTTTGCTACAGCTGAACAAAAATCACACCTGGTCGAGCTTGAAAATCAGAAGTCTCAGATACTAAAAGACAGAGAGGAATCACTTCGCTTCCGAAGCAAATCCATTTGGTTAAAAGCAGGGGATGACAACACTAGGTTTTTTCACAATTTTTCCAAAAGCAGAAAAGCCACAAACACTATTTGGAGCATGTCGATTCCAGAGGGAGGAGAGGCTGATACTTTTAGAAAGCTCTCTCACCTGGGATCCTCTCACTTCAGGAACCTCTATAAAGACCCCCCTGGCTCGACTATTGCAGATATCATACAGATTGCTAGATACTTCCCCAGATTTGTAAATAGGGAAGAAGCGGAGGCACTATTTGATCCTGTGACTCCTGGGGAGCTAGAGGGCACATTGAAATGGTTCAAAAAGGATAAAATCTCGAGTCCAGATGGTTGGACCATTGAATTCTGCATTTCTTTCTATGATCTGCTCAGTCAGGACCTGCTTAGGGTTGTGGAGGAATGCCGCATATCTGGGACTTTGTATAATGCCATCAACTCGACTTTTATCGCTCTTATACCTAAAACGGACTCCCCATCCTAATTCAATGATTACAGACCCATTTCCCTCTACAATTGTCTCTATAAGATCATCTCCAAGATCATAGCAAATCATATTCGCCCTATCCTATCTCGCCATATTGCTCCCCAACAATTTGCATTTCTTGAACACCGCCAAATTCATGAAGCTATTGGCTCTGCCCAGGAAGCCATTCATTCAATCTGGACCAGACATCTTAAGGCCATCACTCTTAAAATTGACTTGGAAAAGGCTTTTGATCGTGTCAATTTGGTTTTCATTAAGATGCTCCTCATTCATCTGGGTTTTCCTCACAATTTCATTACTTGGATCATGGCTTGCATCACACCCCCACTTCCAGTGTTCTTATAAACGGATCTGCATCTCATTTTTTCCATTCAAAAAGGGGACTCGGACAGGGTTGTCCTCTATCACCCCTACTTTTCTTGATCTTCATGGATGGACTCATTTGCTTGATTGCATCTGCCAAGAGAGACGGTGACCTTTGCGGCCTCAAAATATCGGATGACTACTTTCTCACCCATCTTCTATTTGTGGGTGATGTCATTATCTTTCTTGATGGCAGTATCAGGGACTCCTGTACTTTTTCTAAGATCCTCACCCTCTTCTCATCAGCTACTGGAATGTTAGCAAACAACTCAAAATCCACCATCACTTTCACTCGTACCTCTATTCATGAATCCCAATTCGCTCACCATCTGTTTCCTTATCGCATTAATCCTCTAGATCGTGGTCTAAAATACCTGGGATTCTGGATCAAGCCTATCAGCCAGAAGATTTCCGACTGGACATGGCTTGTATCAAAATTGGAGAAGAGGCTAAACAATTGGAGCCACCGATATCTATCCAGAGCTGGCAGACTTGTATTGATAAAATCTGTCCTTGAGGCCACGCCCGTCTACTGGATGGCTCTCCCTTGGATCCCGAGAAGCATATTAACCAGACTACAACAAATCTGCAATAGATACTTATGGAATGGAAATCAGGATAAGAGGATCTTTGCACGGGTGGGCTGGAGTAGGATAGCATTGCCCAAGAAATGGGGGGGCTGGGGTTTAAAAGACCTACCCTTATTTGCACAGGCTCTCGCAGCAAAGATGGGGTGGACTCTGCTCACGGGTCAAAATATCTAGACCTGCATCTCATATCACAAATATATTTGGCCTATGAATATTATGGAATGGATTCGGCTACCTAACTAGCCAAAAATTGGCATCTCATTGGTATGGAAGGCCCTACTTCATTCTATACCTCTCATAAGGGAAAATATGGTGTGGAGAATAAACGATGGACATTTGGCTCGTATTGGACTTGATCCATGGATAGGTAGTGGGGGCAGACATCTACTCTCCAGGGAGCTCATATAGCATCTGCACTCCCACGAGATTACTCTCCTAGCAAACATTGCAGATCCTCAAAATTCCACCATGCTTGCACAACGATGGAAATCTTCTCATCAACTAAACCTACCACAATGCTGGCATCAAGAATGGAACAATTACACCACATCCCTTCTCGAATCACACATTAGGATCAAAGAATAATCGGATGAGCTCATTTGGCACCGATCTAACAGTGGTACGTATACACCAAATTCGGGCTATCAAGTGTTGATTTCACACAAAGTGTCGGATTTGATTACTTTCTGGTGGAAGCCTATCTGGAAGCTCACAGCGCCACCCCGGACAAAATTATTTTTCTAGTGTATATTAAAAGACAAAGTCCCCACAGGGGAATATCTCATGCACCGAGCCATCTATGGACCTACCTGGTGTACACTATCTAAAAATGTTGTTGAGTCGACTACACACCTCTTTTTGAAGTGTACAACCATGATAGAGAATTATGGCAAAACATATCAACAGGTATCATATTTTCGGGCACATGGGATGGCGATGACATTATCTGAGCATGGGAGAGCTGGTATCACAAGCACAGAGGATCTAAATTACAGAGCCTCCCAATTATCATCTGCTGGTACCTATGGTTGGCACGGAACCAGAAAATTTTCGATGGCAAACCAGCTAGCTGGTCACACACATCTGCTCTCATCATATCAGCTTTCAACGATATTCCTGAGCCACCCCAACCACATATCCGTAGGCCACATGACCCCCCGCACATCGACAAAAATGTCCCTCGGGCATTTTTGATGGTGCAGCGCAACAGCAGGGATGTGGCGGTGGCTTCATCCTCTATATCAGCGAACAACACTACTATAAAGTCCGAATGGGCTTGGGGATTGGCTCAAACAATTTTGTTGAACTCATCTTACTTCGTCATCTCATGCATTTCTCATTGAATCATAACTGCATGGTCATTCACATATATTGAGATTCGAAGATCATTGTAGATTGGTTCAATAATAACACTACATGCCACACACACACACTCATCAATATATTGGATGATATACACAATATGAAGGCTCTTTTTAATGATATCACTTGCAAACATATCTATATGGAATATAACAGCAGTGCCAGCGAATTATCCAAGGCGGCCACGTCACTTCCCCGAGGGGAATGGTTGATCCAAGAGCAGGGAGGGACAAATGCTTTCCAATATTACCACCATCCATACGTAGACCCTCATTACCACAGGGAAGAAAGCCCATGAACTGAACAGCAAACAAATTTTTGACAATGATTGTACAGTTTTTTGTAATTTCATGAATGGACAAGAAAGAATGTGAATGGCCCTGTGTGGCAAATATGTATATATCAACAAAACAATACTTATATGAGCATCCTGCGTGATGCAATCTGGTAAATAAGCTAATTTTTTGGAGCACCTGTTGAGCCTTTTTACAGGATGAGAACTATAGCATATGCACCCATGTGCATCTAGAATATGTAATTTTTCTAACATAAATGAAAGATTACGATTTTTCCAGGGGGAAAAAGAACACTTAATCACAATAATTGAGCGATAACATGCTGAAGAGAGAAAGAAAATGGAATTGCTATTCCAATTTGAATGTCCATCATCACTCCCACAGAATGATGTAATCCATTGTACCGATAAAGTGCAGCTAAAAGATCAATAGAAAGGCAAAATAGCCAAAATTCGGCAAAACAAGAAAGCGTTAGAACACAAACATAAAAATCTTGTGGATATGCATTACAAAGAAATAATGAAAAAGGACGAAGAAATTTCTCGTCTCAAGGACCATGTCGAAAAATTACTAGCACAAGTGAAAAAGACTAAGATCACAAAGAAAGAACTCAAGAAGCACTTATCAGAACAAGAAGAGAAAACCTTGCGTTTAAAGAAACTTAAGAAAAATTTATTAGAACAAATCAGAGATCTAAAAGATGAAAATCTTAAAATTCAAAACATTGAAAATAAAGTTGATAAATCATAAATCAAAGAACTTTTACGACTGAGAACCATAATCAAAGTCCACTCACACAAATTAAGAAACTTAAGGATGATAAGAAAGCATTAAAAGACAAGTTAGAACAATTCACTCAAGAAGAAGTGTCGAAATCTCCAATCACAATAGTGCAAGTTGAAAATAAGGGAACGAATATTGATCCATTGAATATGACAACTCAAGAAGACAAGCCAGTTGGAGAAACGACACACTTAAATGATGCAGTTTAGACAATGAATATCCCAAGTGAATGTTCCATAAGCATCTCAACAACATCTTTGCCAGAAGAAAATATAAAAATTGCCACATGCCCAATAAGGGAAAGTAAAGTCCCATATTGGCATCTGAATCATGAGAATAGACAAATCAACCATGCTACGTATCAGGACCATTTATACTAGAAACAACAAACTGATGTTCCAGAGAATAATGAAATAACATCAATCCAGTCCTATGATGACAAGTCATTACAAAATTGCAATGATCAGAATATTCCGCAGAAGATTAATTTAGGATGGTCTGATCCCTTCTCAATGCGACAATTTTGTTTGTCACTTAGAAGATCATATCAGCTTGTATCGACGAAGATGATTATTTCGAGAGAGAAAGTCATTTGAAGCCGAAAAAGAGATCAAGCCTTTTTCATCGACAAGCTTTGAAGACAAAGGTTTTTGAGGAAGAAGGCAATGTTACGAATAAAATATATAAATAATATAAATATAAGTAAAGAGGATAATTGTAATAACGATTAGTTAATAATAATTAGTAGTTAGGTTGAGGACGCATATCTAAATAGGACATGACTCTCCATGAAGAGACACTTGCTTGATATATAAGCAAGCCTCTTGTTCTCATTGTAATTCATTCTTATTCATTCACTTTAATATATATTCTTGTATCCTCATGGATAACTTTATATTCCAAGTCCCCCTGATTAGGGTGACGGACAAGGTAATGTGCCATAATGACAGCGTCAGAGGAATGATGGAACAAGGACAGGTACACATGAGAGCTCAAAATTACACGGTAAGGCACCGTTGTTTGGTAATGAAAGAGAGCAGAAGGAATGTTAGAACGGAGAGTGGGGGAAGGACGGTGACGCCGGCATGACGAGACGTAGGATGGTAGTATGCGGAAGTATAGAAGGAGTAGATTAAAGAGGAAGGATAGAAGGGAAGGGAAGCGTGGAAGGAGCAGGACAAGGGAGACACATCCTACACCAGCAAACAAGGATCGTGCTACTGGGTATGTAAATTGTTGCCCTCTTGCTATTATTTCCACCGTTGATAGTATGCTGGGGGGGGGGGGGGGAATAAAAACAGAGGAAGGGAGGACGAAGAGGGTCCTGTCAAGGGGGCTAGGAAGAGTGATCAGTCCAGACCTCAGAACATGACAGAGCCTGAGCACTGGGACTGGAACCAAGAGAAAGGTAAAGAAATAAGAAACAACAAAAGGGGGAAGCAAGAGTATATACCATATGAAAATAACAAAGAGGAAATGAGGACGGAAAGTTGGGGTAAAAGCATCAGACATAGCAACCGCTTAAAGGAATCCAACAAGAAAAGCATATGGAAAAGGGATTGTGAAGGAAATCTGATAGGGAACCCTTGTAAGCCATTACTGCCTTCCCAGGAGGAGCACTCTAACAATGCTGGAAGGGTAGCTGGGATCATGGCTAAAGGCTATACCAGGATGGGGAAGGGAAAATTCCAGTAGGGGAGCAAGCAAATATTAGAGTTGCAGATCAAAAAAATATGCGTGAAGGAAAAGAAATGAGAAACAGAGGGAGGGGCAGGTATAGACCTCCGAGTGAAATGGGTATAGGCAAGGGTACCCACAAACAGCCTAACCCGGAGTGGATGGGCACTTGGACTGGTGAGGATTTTATTTTAACACATTACTGCTCGTCTTGTGAACAGATAGAAGGCAGTAAGGAGATGACTCGAGCAAGTCGCAGAAGGGGTCGAGGACGTAGTCCCAGTCACCACGGACAAACAAGCAACCACCTGGGACCACAGAATAGTAGCACCTCGGGTAATCGGTGAGGCCGGCAACCGATGAATGAAACCATTCGGGAAGTAGCCACAGATTACATGAGAAATACAGATGAATGCATAAGAGAAATAATTGAAGACACGGAAACAGAAGTGAAGGAGGAGTCTAAGGAGGAAATGGAAGCGTGGAGGGGTATGGTTTCTGACCCGAGTAACATTAGGGGTCGAATGGCTCAGTATAAGCAAACACTGCAGGTGTACTGGCTTGTGAAGAAGCTACTATGCAAGGCAATAGAGCAAGTCTCAATGGGCTTGGCCTTAATTACAAGGGACATGCCTGATTATAAGAAAGACCTGGAGACCATACAATTCCAGCTCTGCAGGCAAGACATGAGATTGGACCGTATCGAGCGCAACACCCCAGGAGTAGCTAACAAGGGACCTATGCATGGGGGTTCAACAGCGAACCCAGCAACAATGGAAACTAACCACGAAGATCAGGATGAGTAAAATTAGCCTCATTCTGATTTCAGATTAGCAATGTGCTCTTTTTTAACAGATAGTATCTGTTATATTTCTGAATGTCTATAGGAACATTAGATTAAAACTCTATTTCTAATTGTATGGTTTACATAGCATGGCTAGAAAGACTACAGACATACCAATTTTGGATGGCCTATGTATTTTTGGGTGGTTCATAGCTTGTTTTCCCTTCGTGCAAGCTGTGGCCATCTATGTCATGTATGTGTTCTCAGTTTGTGGATTATAAATAGAAAAGGAACTACCTAAACTTACAAAAAAAAACTTTATATTCCATATTTAACTTGAAGAACGAACTTTTTTCGTTCCATATGCCTAAGGATAGTGATAGTAAGATAAAAAACAAAGAGAAACAAGGTCAATTATCACTCCATGTGAATAAAAGGTTATGTCATGGATTCTAGATATAAGGATTAAGATCAATGGTCTTGATCAACGCAAACATAGGTGTCATTCACTATAAATCCAAAAACATTGATACAATATTGGATTGCCAACTTCTCCACCTAGTTGAAACCATAATGAACCTACAATGGGAGCTACTATCAAGCCATAAATGCATACACATTCATTGTTGTAGTGCAAAAATTTAACACCCCCTAACATTATCATTAAGCACAATTACAAGACCTTTAAGCATGATGCATGACATTACACAATCTACCTAACATCATCCCATTGACACCTTAAGCACCCCATCATCAAATTGACCTATAAAACCAATCAAATTTCAAATATTAATTTAAATCATTAAAAAAAAATCAAAGTATAATATATAATTGGGGAAATTACAACCCAGTGTAGGGAAATGTGTAAATGTAATGTAAAAAAGTAAATTGTAATGTATGAAAGTAAACATTTTTAAATATCATAATTTATAAAATGTAAAGAATTTGTAAACATTTCCATGTCAACTCAATTAAATAATAATAAAAATTTAAAATAATATAAAGTCAACTATGGAGAGATGTTGTAGTGCCTCTAAAAAGTTAAGTAATAAACATAATAAAATTCAATTTGTTAAAAGTTAAGATTGATTTCACCTTCTAAATTAAAATAATGATTCTATAACCATATTTAAATTTAATTAATGAACACATCAAAACTTTAATACTTACAATAAGCTTACAACATAAAAATATTTTTGATGATAGTATTCATGTCCACTTTACCGTATAGATATTATTAGCTTGTAAATAGGTTTTGTTACAATATTATCGCTCATCCATACCATAGGCCCAAAAAACATCTATCATTTCACATTCAAAATATTTTATAGATATTTTATTTTAATTTAATTTTAT
>APFE031285053.1:16959-68754 GCA_000404065.3 Pinus taeda
CATTTTCACCCTAATTTGGTGATACAATCACAAGCAAGATTGTGATTTTTGATGTTTAAAATGCATTTTTGAATGCATAAACGGATTCAACACCTTGAAAAACCCCTGAGCCACTCAAATTCTACAAATTAAACAACTTAATCTCAAGTTTTTAAAAATATCTGTAAAATATCTCTATAAATTAGGTTACACTTACTAAAACTTAATACTTACAATATAACAAGATTTTTAACCATGAATATTCACCCCCATTTTACCATTGATATTATTAAGTTATGGATAGGCTTTGTTACAATACCATGACTTATCAATACCACATGTCCAAAAACCATCTCTCGGTTTCGCAATGAAAATATTTTATAAATTTTGTCTTTAATAGCATGTGTAGGTGTAAATGTTTAATATTTAACATAAACATTTCACATTGCTCAATTAAAACATAATAAAAGACTACAAGTAAAAAAATAATATAATTCAATTTGTTGTATTCTAATTTTGTTTTGCACAGCAAAATATTCCTCTAGCTTTGGTTAGAAATTATGCTTTAGGGAAAATTGCATAAATACTTATAGTTAGATTGGTCAATGATAAATTAATAATGGTTGATAAATTCATCCTATGGTCTTGCCTTGGTAGGAACTAATAAACTCCAACTTTAGTTAAAAATTATGCTTTGAGAAAAAATGCATAAATAATTATAGGTAGATTGGTCAATGATAAATTAATAATGATTGATAGATAAATCATCCTATGGTCTTGCCTTGGTAGGAACTAATAAATTGAGATGTGAAGTG
Organism: Pinus taeda; assembly: GCA_000404065.3. Classification (NCBI taxonomy): domain Eukaryota; kingdom Viridiplantae; phylum Streptophyta; class Pinopsida; order Pinales; family Pinaceae; genus Pinus; species Pinus taeda. The sequence goes on from APFE031285053.1 coordinate 17,754, forward strand.
GATAAGTAAATTGTTTGTTCAAACAAAAGAACTTGCATAAATTTTGGTGGGTAGTAACCACTAGTAAGTCTACACATTTACAATTCTACTCTTCCATATGCGGCTGAAGAAAACATAAATAATGGTGGGAAGTAACTTGTAAGTATAATTTTTACATCTCATTCCTATCCATTTTTTATGGAAACACTTGCTTAAATTATGGTAGGAAGTAATTGATAAAATTAGACTTACTTGAGTATATAAAGTTATTTTCAAATATTTTATTTTTAGAAGGTTGACCCTTGCAAAGCTTAGCAATAAAAAATCATTACACAAAAGGTCATGCATAAATATTGCAAGCATATCTAGAAATTATGGCATAAAATATGTAAGGAAGTTATTCACATGGCATTTATATTGTACAAAGGGTGCAATAAAACCTAGTTATGGTCCAATCAAATGTTTGAAATTAATTTTTTTTAATTATTTTGAAACATAGATATTTATTTTTCAAAGTTAAACATTATTATTTGCATTAGTCAATGCAAAAATAGTAGTGATCAATAGACAAAAAGTTATCCAAATAGCATTTATATTGTATAAAAGGTGCAATAAGACCTAGTTATGGTCCAATCAAATGTTTGAAAATTAATTTTTTTTAATGATATTGAAACATAGATATTTATTTTTCAAAGTTACCATTATAATTTGCATTGGCCAATGCTAAAATAATAGTGATCAATAGACAAATCGATTGTTAAATTGCCATAACCATTTTAAATTCAATTAACAAACACATAAAAACTGCATACTTCAAATAAAATTACAATATAACAAGTTTCTTAACCATGAATATCCACCCCCACTTTACCACGGATATTATTAACTTGTAAATAGGTTTTGTTACAATACTGTGAGTCAATATCATAGCTTATCAATACCATATGCCCAAAAACTATAACTCATTTCACAATAAGAAATTTATTACATATACCATTGATAACATAGAGTAATAATTCTGGATCATATGGATCGAGATGAAAGAGAGGGGCGGGCGTAGGAAAGGACGAACGAGGAGAGGGGGGGAAATAGTGACAAAGAGAGAGCGGGGAAATAGTGAGAGTGAGAGAGAGAGAAGAACAAAGACATAAATAGATAAGGTTAGAGATAGAGAGGGAATGACAAGGGAGAGATGGAGGATGAGAGGAGAGGAGAAAAGATAAAGGAGAGAGATAGGGAGAGAGGGAGACATAGAGATGGAGGGGGGAGAGAGAGGAGAGAGGGAGGAAGATAGTGACAAAGTTGGAGTGTAGAGAGAGAGAGATAGACATGGGAGAGTCAGGAGGGAGAGAAAAGAAGGAAGAGAGCGAGGAATTAAGAGACAAAATGAGAGAGAGAGGGAGAGACAGAGGCAGTGAGAAGGGATAGTTAGAGAGAGAACAAGTAAGAGAGGAGATGAGCCTGAGAGAGGGGGAGGTGGGAGTGGGGTAAGGGAGAGAGAGCAAGAGAGAGGGAGACATGGAGACAAAGGGAGGAGAGGAGGAGAGAGAGAGAAAGAAGGAGATAGGGAGGGACATAGTGACATAGTTGGAGGGTAGACAAAGTGTGTGTGTGATGGGGGAAGAGAAATGGAGAGAGGAAGAAAAAAAAAGAGGAATTGCGAGAGAGAGAGAAGGAGAGTGAGGAAGGGAAGAAGAAATACATAAAAAGATAAATGTGGAGAGAGAAGGGAAGTGACAAGAGAGAGATGGAGAAAGAGTGAGGAAACGTAGAGAAAGAAAGAAGAGAGAGGTAGAGATGAATCTAGCCTAGATATAGTATGTGTGTAAACACAGCATAGATCCATCTTAAGTGCAGATTTAACATGAGCTGAGAGAGATCAAATTTCTTTATGTGCAAACTTTAGAGTGCAAAATACAATGTTACTTTTCATTGTTTAAATTGTACTTTTAAATGCTAAATAGAATATATATAGGACCAAATAAACGTTTTAATTATTAAAACTTAATTTTTTCATGATATATACATATTTTTTCTAAACAATATATAATATATACATAATTGGTATTAAAATATTTTACATAACATGTACATCCAAATTAAAATGGTATTTTTATTATTATAGCGTGACATTATTTTTCTATTTAAAACATATTTTTATTTTTTATTTTTAGATCCATCTTAACCCCAAACCAAGAGGGATCAAATTTCTTGAGGTGAAAAGTGCGACTTTTTGAAAAGTTTTCCAACTTATTTTTTTGATCTAATTTGTTTAGAATCTAGTAAGGATCCATTGAAATCACAAGTTTGATGGGTCAACTTTGCACAATCGAAGTGTCCCATGGGTTTTCCACATTGTTGAATCCAAATATGCAATAAAAAAAACTAGTTTGAACAACACAAATCAAGATTTCACCACAATTTTTTCTGTCGAACTCCAGTTAGAAATCCACCAGAAACTCCAAAAAATTGCACTTAAAAACAACTCCCTCTTTTTTCAATGCAAAACTTTAAGAAAAATTTACACCTTAAAAGATTTGATCATTCTCAATGCTTGATAAATCCAAGATAAAAATGGATCTAAATTGATTATAAAAATATTATCAAACAAACTAAAAATTGTTATAATCCACGCAAAATATTTAGGTCCAATCCATCAACCATGTTTCCAAATAATCCAACAATAACTTCTTTAAAAAGATCATTAAAAATATGCCACGGTGCTCTTATTCTTTTAAAAATGTAACACTTTCTAACCACTCTTCCAAATATATACCTTTTTCATTTTCTTTGTTTTCGGTTCATGAAAATAATGGAATCCATTCTAACTGTGTAACCACAACTCTCACTCAACCAAATATAATTCAATTCATAATACTCTGGCTTAAATTATATAAATAAAATTTTATGGACGATCTTTAAGATATGGCCTATCCAAAAACATATAATTAAAAAGAAACAAAATAGTCATTTCAAAAACAAATTAATGAAAACTGTTGTGTAGAATCAAAACAACCATAAGCAAACAATGAATTAAATTTAACACGGATTTTTCTTAAGAGAAATATGTAAACTCCCTGTAAAACGTCTGACAAAATTTAGCTTTGATCGGACGACTTATAAGAAGAACCTATTTAGTCTTTAATATTTAAAAATGACTCATTTCTATTGTTAAGAAGAAACTTAAAATTAACACGGGCTTTTCATAGGAGAAATATGTAAAATCCCTATAAAAGGTTGGCGATATTTAATTTTGATCAGACTGTATAAAAGGTTGGCAATATTTAATTTTGATCAGACTGTATAAAAGGTTGGCAATATTTAATTTTGATCAGACTGACGACAGGCTTATTTAAGGATACTGAATCAAAAAACTGCATATTACTTTTTTAAACTTTGTACACTAAGGCTTATTTAAAGATACTGAAACAAAAACTGTATATTACTTTTTAAACTAAACTTTGTGCACTACAATAATAATGTAGAAAGAGTGAGTGCCTTACTAATGAATAGGTTATAATTTGGTTATCCAAAATTATAGGTTGCTAAAAATCAATTATTAAAAATTATAAAAAGAGAAGTTTGAATCATTTTTTTTTATTGAATATTTTGTTTTTAGGATACTGAATTGAATCGAAAACTGTAATTACTTTTTAAACTTTGGACACTGCAGTAATAATGTAGAAAGAGTTAGTGTCTTACTAATGAGAATAGTATTTTAAGGAAAATAGGTTATCCAAGATTATAGGTTATTAAAAATCAATTATACTAACAAAACTTTGAATCATTTTTTAATGAATATGGATAACAATTTATTAAAAATCAATTATACTAACAAAACTTTGAATCATTTTTTAATGAATATTTTGTCCTCGACTTTAGCAAAATGTTGGAGGTTATGAATGGGCTGGTTTACGGAGATTTGATAATTTAGCAAAATGTTAGATGTTATGAATTGGATGGTTTTAAATAATTGGGCTAACACAGTAGTTCAGAAAAAAAATTACTAATCTACTTATTTTCGTGTTAAAAATTTGTTTTACAGTCTTTATGGTAGTTTGAATAATTTACGTGTTAGTTTGAATAATTTATGTTTACATTATCTGGCTAATAGTATGAATAATTTACGATTATATTAACTGGCCAATACTCATGAAGTATAGATTAATTGGTTTATGTGGAGCTTAGCCCCCACCAAGTTAAAGGTTCAAATCTCATGGGAGAGGTTGAAGATGAGAGTCACCACCATCGGAGAAATTAAATTATCCGAAAAGGCATCCAAGCTCAACCAAACTTCACATAATCCTGATAATAGCATCTCACTGATAAGTAAATCATTATTTCATCCAACAATGAAGCTGGCCCCCACCTAGGCTCAGCCTAGTTCAAACAAGAAAAAATATATATAATTATGTGAGGGTGCTTATAATCAATGATACAATCATCAACAACAAAATATTTGCATTCGTTATAAATATAGAACTTGAATTTAAATTAGATCAATAAAATATGAAAGCTGCAAAACCCACCCATCACAGGGTAATCATTTGAGGGTAACTTAAAAGAATGATACCATATAGGGTAATCATATGAGGGTGATTAAAGTGAATGATACCATATAGTACGGTCAGGAATATATCTGCAGTCATTACAAATGCATTACTTGAGCTCAGAATAAAGAGGTCAATAGATTATGAGAGCTGGAAAACCCATCTGAATTGATTAAGAGGGATAGCTCACCACCCCTCAGCACACAGTCACCCCTTAGTTTGACTCCATGTAAAAGGACAAAGGAAGACGGGCTTATAAGAAGACGATGAAATCTGGATTTTGCGAGAAGAAAAAAAAAACCAGTTGTATAGGCTACATCATACCTGTCGTAGCTTCTGTAGCATCTAGAATACATGCAATCATGGTGAGAGATATATGATATGGGAAGAAACGATTTAACCCAGCCTTGAGTGGTTTTGGCAAGATGAAAGGGAGCTAAATTTAGAAACACTTGGAATTGTTGATATAAAATCAACATAATCTAAAGAGAATATTTCAACATGGGAAAAATGAAAATTAATCTCAACAAAACGATCGAGAAACCCACATATGTCGTAGTAATTACGGGTCGCATTTCTAAAAATTGGGAATAAGATTTTAGAGGAGAAAATGAAGATGCTAAAAGGGTCCAGGTTACCAACAAGGTTAGGTGTTCAAGGGATGAGATACCCCGTGGAGAACAAAATTTCCATGGCCCTGTGAATATTATTAATTAAATGCAATTAATTGGAAAATTAACATTCACAAATATATTCGACCGCTTAGAAAGGAATAAAACAAGGAACACATCAGCGAGGTTTCATAAGGTCGCACACAACTTCACATCAGCAGGGTTAACAAAGTCCGAACTTTTATACAGTGATATGGGTTTTACCGGAGAGTCTGGTTGGGTGAAACCCACGAGATAAGGGTTCAAATCTCATTGAGTATATGTTTGACCTGTTGTGTCCTTGGCTAGAAGAGTAGGCGACCCCATAAAGGACGTCTCGACTCTTGTTGAGGCATAAGTTTCCTGCTATTGTGTGGCTTGCAGGTTGTTGCACGTAGACTAGGTTTATAGTGGCAGCCAATTAGATTTGATCCTGGGCCTGTTCAAGATAACTCTCACCAGTTACCGATTATCCTAGATTCTAAAAATAAAAATAAAAATAAAAACAAAGTCCGAACTTTTATGTAAGAATTCGTACAGTTGCAAAATTAAAAGGAAAGGATTGTATGTATGCAAACAATAAGGGAATAGATTTGTCTTATCCATAACATTTACTTTATTCTTCCCAAGGAAAACATCAAAATCACTGTGTAACATTAAAAAAGTTGCGAAGTTCCATGATCTGCAAATTCCTAGAAGACAGTATACACTGCCTATTGGACTTTAAGAGATGCTACATAAGCAGAGGCAGACTGCAAAAATCAGAACCCCAAGCAAGGAAAAAATGAGATTTGCAAATCTAGGGACATTATTAGTAATCAAAGCTGTAAATTAGCAAGTAGAGCTGTAAAATGACGATTTTGCTTTCACATGCCATCGAAATTGTCAAGTTTGTCACAGATTTTGCAATCAAAAAATAATTATCGTCAATCATAATTATAGCTTCCAACAGATCCAGGTTGGGCCATTACGCACCCATCCTTTCGGTACCTTCACTTGAGATAACACAATCAACGAGCTGTCTGATATATCCTATCAAATCCTGATGCTGTAACAAAACAACCAAGAAAATGACAGAAATTCACAAAATCCCTTGCCAATCTTATTTCTTTCAATCTTCTTGCACTGCACAATAAATAATACTTGTGGATAAACTCGGGCTCAAGTATGCACATGCCGTTTCCCTGACAAACATGGTCCACAAAAATTGTCTACTAGCGTACTAAGAGACTATAGCATGATGAACGAAATACAGTCTCTAAATAAATAAGTGACAGAAATTTACTGAAAATTGGGTTTTCCGTAAACAGGTTATGTAATTATTCTTTCCAACCACACAGAATGGAATAGCCTGCTCACTCATGTCTGATATCTATATTTTGCCTGCAACAAATAAATGCCACAAACTATAATTCACTCTAAACATAACAAATATCACAAAAGAAAGCCAACAAATGTCAAGAACAAGACAAGACAGGAAGAAGGCATTGCAAAAAGATGGACAGACCTTTCTTAGAATTAAAAAATAGGCAACAATAGTTTTAGTCATAGTGAGATTTTCAAAATTTAATTTAGAAAGAAATCCGGATTCCATTAATTACTGTCAGATATTACGCAAGTAGAGAGGGAAAAAAGCAAGCTTTCTTTTGCTTATGAAGCAATAAAAAGGCTTTACAAGGAAGGAATCCACATGCACCATATTTCAGATACTTAAAAATAAACATCAGATCTACAATATGTAGCATGAAGAAAGCCATTTACCAGTGTCACAAATGTAGAAAGTTGAATAGATAGGTATATATAAATGAAACAATCCATTTTCCTTCCTTTCAAGTGGATGTAGAAAGTAGATCCGGAAATACCAAGTTAGTAAACAATATTTCCATCAAATTTGAACAAAAACACTGATGTTGCAATCCAGGATTCTCTTGGACACTTAATATTCACAGGTTTTCCCAATCAGAGAGGCTCCATGAGATTGATCATGTTTTTTGAAATGACCAATATAACCAGATATTAAAGCTGGCTTGAGGAAAGAAGAAATATCTACAGGATTTTTAAACCTCTTCTCCGGCAATATGGTTAATTTCAATGAAATACAAAATAAATGAGTCCTGCAAACCTGTTACACCTGGTCTTGATAGGAAAGTCACCTGCATGTATCAGCCAACAGAATTCAGTTTCTGGCTTGTGTTAACTCTGAGTACATACAATTTTCAGAAATAAAGCTGTCTGCACTGTGCTACAGTTGATTCAGCAGGGCAATAAGGGCACTTGAATGTTCGAGTGTTTCCTTTTGAAAGTTTTACTATAGACTGCTTGCAAAGCACATGACCACATGGCATCAACATTGGAGGATTTTCTTCAGTGCTTTGATCCCGTGATACTGGACACGCAAATATAGAATGGAATTGAAATTCCTTATCCAACTCAATTTCCACAGGCAACTGTCTCATGGTTTGCCACTCATGCTTTTTGTTGGCCATAACATTGGACAATTTCAGTAATGTAGGGAGGGCCTGACAACCCGCTGAGATAGTTACGTGAAGTGGGCTCTTGTAAGATTGACCCAAAAGACTGCAACATTCTTGTGTTAATTCTAATGAAAGGGCATCCCAGTGAGAAGATGAAAGCAATTCTGAATAAGGAGAGTTCTCAAGACGGCCTGTCCATAATAGACAACCCATAAGCTTTTGTATTTCCTCCATGTGAAGAGGTGCAAAGGGTGCAAAAGAACTCCTTGCAAAAGCCAGAGCATCCCTTTGGATACCTCTTTCTAGAATTTGCATGTATTGTAATGCATGCAACTTAAATTCCAGAGAAGATCCCTTCTGTAGAAGTTCATCACTGTGAGCATTGGCCCATGCAAGAGCCGGCTCAAGATTCCTTGCCTTCATTTGTTCTAGCATCTCATACATTTCTACGAAGGGGGCTTTCAAAGAAGCTGCCCCAGATTCATTAGCCTCACTAATGAAGCAATCTCCAAGTTCAAACAATCCTTGCCTGTAAAAGTGTAATGCAATTATCATGTTTATAATATGCCTATCAAATTCCACTTCTCTGTATGCCTTAGCCATATCAGGGTAAAATTGTTTGTCAACTATTTTCCCATATTTACTCAAAGCAACATTCAGTTCTTTTTGTGATCCTCCCAGCTGATTGGTTGGCCCTATTTCATTCAACTTTGCATTCAACTCTGCAATAACAGCATTCTGATCAACACCAGAGCCTTCTGAAGCACTCAGAATTTTATTCAAAGCAAGCTCAATTTCTTTTCCAACTGAATCAACTATGTCCTGAGTCTTTGTGTATGATGTCTTCTGTCTCTTGGAAACTCGGTCAAAAGCATCCTTGATGGTATTAATCTCCATAATTCACTTCAGAAACCCAACAATATTAAACCAGAACCTGTGCAAACAATTAAATCAGATCAATAATCAGATCAAGATGTTTGAGTGATCAATTCATTTAGAGAACATTTCTTCTCCTCCCTACAGAGTCACAGATGGACTTGTCCATGAAATTGATCAATCTATTATGGTTTGTAGCTTATAAAGAGTTCTAGTCACAACAGGCATAGTGAAAATCTGAGTTTTTCTAACACTGGGCAGTGCACTAAATTTACCTAATAACAAATTAACATATATCAAAAATTAAACTAAAGGGGATGGTGGAATAACATATTTCAACTCCAACAGTGTGCTTGAGTGATCAATTAATGAAGAGAACATTTCTTCTCCTCCCTACAGACGGACTTCTCCATGACATTGTTCAATTTATTATGGTTTGTAACTTATAAAGAGTTCTAGTCCAAACAGGCATAACGAAAATCTGAGTTTTTCTAACACTGGGCAGTGCATTAAATTTACCTAATAACAAATTAACATTTATCAAAAATTAAACTAAAGGGGATGGTGGAATAACATATTTCAACTCCGACAGTGGAGGATATCAAACAAGTGAATTTAATTTTACTTGAAAACAATTCTCCATGAATAGCAAATCAACATGCATGGTGTTAAACAGTGACAAGCACATTAAGAAAGTTGATCTCTCATGGTGCTTGATTAGATCTGGGTTTAAGATGATATCAAACAAGTGAATTTAACCATACTTAAAAATAATTCTCCATGAATAGCAACTCAACATGAATGGTGTTCAACAGTAACAAGCACATTAAGAAGTTGATCCCTCATGGTGCTTGATTATATCTGGGTTTAAGATGGATCTATGTAACACTTTATGTTGGTTCATGACAACATCTCTCCCAAACTGCGCTGTGGTACACCTTGGTACTCTTGATTCAAACATCTCTCCCATACTGGGCTGTAGAGCACCAAAACCATCTCAGTGCAATTATACACACCCCTATAATTGAATTGTTGCAATCATTTCAAATTGATTCTTTTGATCTTAAGCTGGCAAAGCACACAGTTCAGACATAAGTCCATGATTATTATTAGGCAACCACACTCAACCTTCACCACAATAATGGCCAATGTATTTACCTTTGCCTAAAACCAAATTGGCCTATGTTATTAAGCAAGGTATTAAAGATCACAGGCCAAACTCCCAAAGCTCACGATAACTGTTGCAACATAACAGTGTTGTCATGAACATAATTTTTTGGTAGAAATAAAGAGAAGAAAGGCACCCTTCCATGCAGCTACGGTTTTGCTCTAGCTGTGTCATGCCTGTCAATCATGGCCCTGGTTACAATACCCTGAGCTCAGCAAGGTGTGGGATCCTTCAACCTTTAAAAAAGAAGCCAAAAAACCCATTTGGTGGAAAGGTGCAAAAGAAAATCACCATCTACTAGAGAAGAACGGCCACCAGAAATGAAAGTGATCAGCAAATGAGGCAGACCAGCTGTCTATGAAAAAACCCCTGCACCACCACTAGGGGAGACCTGAATCGCTCAAGATAGAATGACATCGATTGGTAGGACAGGAGAAGAAGCCATGGAATCGAACAGATAGTGGAACAGCAGCAGCTATTATCCTCACAGCAAACTAGCAAGCTCCAGAAACATTGTTTGCGTGATAAGGAGGAAATAGCAGATATCCTCAATTCCATCCTCCCAGCAGAACTTAGAAGTCGAAGGGATGAAGACACTCCAAAACTAGAAACAGGTTCTAATTTATATTGAACCCAATGACATATAAAGTTACCCCAACGGGAGTTAAAGCAAGCAAGGACTAGACACTCCATTCTATAAATCCAGAGGAGAGGATTCATGCAATCAGCAGGAAGTCCAAAAAGACACCCTAAAGCTTCTACTTAATACATGACCAGATCCCAGAAGGAATGGCATTTATTTTGAATGTACTTTTTGTGTGTTATTTTGTGGTCAAACTGTCAGGATCTACTCTGTTAATCAATGTAAAAGGATCATCTCTTTCAGAATGCAATAAAATTTGTATCATCCCCATCCCATCTGGTCCAGAAATAATCCCTTTTGTTTTGTAAAGGAGTGCTGTTGGGTTATGGCCGCACCATTTTCTTTGGCAACATAAAATAGCCATCGCATTTTAGAAAAACAACCCAAACTCTCAAATTGCGAAATCCAAAAAGGCACCATTCATTTGGTAAAAACATGGAATTGATTGTATAGTTTACTGCATGATAAATATATCTTATCGTAATGCACCCCTGATCCAGGAATTCATTTATTGCACAAAAAACAAAGATTGATTTCTCTGATTTGAGCTAGCAAAGCCCAGGGATGTAAAAAAACATAATTCCATGCTTATCAAACAATCATTTTTAAACTTTTCTACGTAACTGGCCAATATATTGACTTTAATTAAAAACAACTAGCATATATCGTAGAGCAAGGTATTATAGATCACGTGGTCAACCTCAAACACTCAAATCAGTAATACATCGTAATAGACACCATTTACCAGGCCAAACTATGGAGATAATTGCACAATTTCAATGTCCGAATTCTTGGTATAATGCACCCTCGATCTAACAAATCATTTATCACACAAACATTCGGAGAATTATTTTTTTCATTTTATGCTAACAGAGCCCAGGTGTCAAAACGAGCTCCATGTTTGATTAGGACCCCACTTTCTCACCGTGGCCCTGGGAGGTCCACGCTAGCCGCTGACGAATTGCAGAGGGGTCTGATATGGACTTTTGTGTGTTCTGGCTAAAACAAGGTCTATAAAAACATTCAAGATGTAGAGGTTGAACCGAAACCTTTGCAGGTGTTTCGAAGATAATTTAAGGAAATCAAAACAATGCCAATAGCTGGAACACGTAAGTGATTCCAGTTCGCATTCTGTACATCCAAAACCTGATCTCCATCATGGTAAGGTATGTAAGAGCTTAAAATAACCCAAATCTAAATTATATCCAGAAATTGAGCTCCATAGCATCAGGCAAACTCAAATGCAACCCTACAAAATGGTCCAGGGCGTCCATAACATGTAAAATCCAGCCATCAGCAGAATTCATAACAAGGTTTCATGGAGCATTCCATGGGAATCGAACTACGATCACAAAATAAAACCCAACACCAAAATCATTTTGTGTCAAAACCCGCAAACCCCATCAATCCGAACACGTAAACACAAATGGGTTTCATCCATTAGTTATTGGAAGGTAAATGAATGAATTGGGGGTTGATACGGAGTCCAAGAAAATAAAAATCCATGTTTTTCTCAAACAAAACCCTATGCAACGAAACCCTCGCGGCCTTAACACCAATACTTAACCAAAAATAAAAGCAAAAGAGGGGAAATAGAATTGTACCGAAACCACCGACCTGTGATAATCCACCAGTTCACAGAAACAACAAAATCGAAGAACAATTTGATTCCAACTCACCAGTATTAAAAAGACGTGAGACTAAAACCAGAGATTGCTTTTGGAACACGCCATCCCGCATCCCAAAACAGCCTGATAAATAACGCTCTAGAGAAGTTCACCCGCCAATCCTGAGAGCTAGCGTCAAAAAGAATCCTGCTGGTGGAGATTCCGTGTTCAAGTCCCAGGGAGTGAGGTTTTCCTTTAGCTTTTCATATTCCCCTGTGGTCGCGGAAATGCTGAAGTTGCCTTCTTTCCTTTTTATTCTCTCTCCTCCTTGTAACACTTTCGCTCGTTTATCTTCTCCTCACGTTTTCTGGATTCTTCGTGAAAGCCTCGCAAGGGCCGGGCGACCGGCGGGAACAGTTGAGCCCCGTGAAACCGGTCGTCGCTGCTGATGGTTAGTGGTTGGACACCGCGTTTTGAAACCGGACGACTGGCTGGTGGCTCTGACACGTGTCGGAGCCAGACCAGCCAAAGGAGGTGGACCGCGAGCCCGAGATTGAAGGGGCGACGGCTGTTAGCCGGTGACAATCCGGTGGACATGACATGTGCAATCATAGGGATGTGTACGGATTTAATCTAAATAAATAAAATTTTATTTTATTGTAGGGAAAGTGTTAAATAAATAAAATTTTATTTTATTGCAGGGGAAGTGTTGTATTATGTAATGAGGAAGGGTTGTTTTAGGTAATTAGCATAGAAATATGAATTTAATATAGGGTGAGAGGGATCTAATTTTTTTTAAGTGAAATTTTTTTTATGACTCAATATTATTGAGTCAAAAGGCTTATTGTATAGCTTTTCGACTCAACAAATCATATTGGGTTGTAGAATGAGTTTCTTGGGTCAACAAAATTTCAACTTTGATGACAGGCGAATAGGGTTACACATCATACTCGGCTGTAGAATAAGCCTCTTGGCTCAATAAAAATTATCAAATTTAATATTTATCGCAGAATTTTTGGGACATTTTTTTTTACGGTGAGAAAACTTATCTTAACTTAATTGTCAAACCAGCAGTGAGGACAGCCATTTGTGGCTACTAATCGCAATGTAGGTTGACTCATCACCCTTATTAAGGAAAACCATGCCACCTGCTGGTGATCTATAAGGGGGTAGGCTTTCACTCCTCCCAGATGCCTTTTTGTTTTGGGTCGTTAACCTATTTCTTTACGTCCGAAGAAGGCTTTCACTCCTCCCAAATGCCTTTTTGTTTTGGGTCGTTAACCTATTTCTTTACGTCCGAAGAAGACAAACCCTTAACCAAGCAAAAGCAATTTTAAGGCATAGTCCAAACCCTTAAATTTTGGGACATGTGCTACAGAATTTGTATTTTAAATTTGAAATTTGATCAATTTTATTATTTTGTAATTTATTATTAAAGGGTCGATAAGTGTGGAGATTTGTTTATGGATTTGCAGAAATTTCTTTACGTCCGAAGAAGACAGACCCTTAACCAAGAAAAGGCAATTTTAAGGCATACTCCAAACCCTTAAATTTTGGGAAATGTGTTACAGAATTTGTATTTTAAATTTGAAATTTGATCAATTTTACTATTTTGTAATTTATTATTAAAAGGGTCGATAAGTGTGGAGATTTGTTTATGGATTTGCAAAAAATTGTAAAATAAGTTTTTGTTATGGGTTCTCCACCAATTAAGTAAAAGTGTTTGATATTAAAGAATTTAAACATTTTTAAATCAAAGGGAAGAGTTAATCATAATTTGAGATCCTTTATCATAATTTACTAAATGCAAAATTAATCGATTTCTCAAAATCCAAGCTAAGATTAATTTATAAAATTTAAGGGATTTCCAGTTTATTAAACACTTAAACACTATCTTTTTTTCCATAGAAAAAGACCAACCTCTTATTAAAAATAAAGGGGTTTCATATAAAATGCAAGCAAAACGCAGAGACATGAGCCACCTGCAAACGGGGAAAGTCTCAGCCGACTGCCAAACCAGCTCACTGAGAAAAATCTAAGCAAGCCACTGCATGAAGGACTACTCCTCTAGAAAACCACGCTTCCCGGGAATATATTCACGCAGGAAACAACCGCAGAGAGGTCAGAATAAAGACAAAGACCTCAGAATCCACAGTGGGCACTTGAAGGATTCGCGCGCTGCAAAGAAGAAAGACAACAGCTTCCCGGGCCTCCACGATTGAGGAAAACAACCCAAGAAAGCGGCAGGAAAAATACAGAAAGAAAAAACAAGGAAATGAACAGATCCAGACAATTATTTACAAGGATCGAAGAGCTGAGAAGTAAAAGTTAAACAAAGATGGGCTGTTCGACTGGTCGAACCACACCATTTTCAACCTCCGAGACAGACCACGACCCCATCTCAAGCTCAACACTTACTTTGGAAAGACGGTCCGCGTCGAAGTTCCTTTCCCGAAAGATGTGACTAAGGGAGATCTCCATGAAACGACTCCTGAGGCAAGAAACTTCTTTAAACAGAGTAATCAGAGTAAGATTGCTGCAGCGCTGAGCCCCATTAAACCACTTCACAACATTCATGGAGTCCTCAAAGATCTAAGCTTCACTCACATTTCTAAGAATAAGCCAGCTGAGGAGGAGATGTAAGGCTTTCAATTCTGCAAAATTATTAGAGCTCTGTCCCAGACCTATTGAAGCTTTAACAACCTTCTCCTCTGAAAAGTGGATGATCAAGCCTGCCCCACAACGGCCATTATTATCCGAGGCCCCATCAAAGTAAGCCCACGGCATAGAGTATCTGATGAGTTCTTGACAAACAGCTCTGGAAGTAGAAAGAGCTTGAGGAACAGGAATACTTTCATAAATGGCAGCTCCCTCTGCGGCGAGTCTTCCAATAGGGAAGACAGAATCCTTGAAAATAACTTGATTTCTAGCAAGCCAAGTTCCCCAAGTGATGAGTAACGGAATGGTTCTTTCTCTTTCATTTGAGGAATCATTCCACCATCTCTGTCAGGCATCTAAGATCCCCTGCCCTTCCCACTTATAAGGGACATTTATCAATCTTAACATTTCGGCCCATAGGCTGGAATTAAATGGGCAAAGGAGAAACAGATGTTGAACTGATTCGGCGTTGTCTTTACACAGGGGGCACCTACCAGGACCAATCCTACCTCTTCTTTGAAGGAAATCCCATGTAGGAACTTTCTGGAGTAGGACACACCAGAAGAACAATTTTGATTTAGCTGGCCATTTTAACTTCCATAACGATTTAGCCCACCAATCCGGATTCTCCCAACCATTTTGAGACATCATCCATTTGTATCCCGCCTTTGGAGAATAAAAACCATTATGAGCAAAGACCCATTTTAGCTCATCTGGGGAGTCAGAAATCCTGACTGAAGAGTTGAGAAGGTCCCTTGTATACCTGTCCCATTCCTCTAGCCTATCATCAATCAAATTTAAATCTCTTCCCTGAAGCCACCCTTGACTCCAAATGGTAGAAGCCCAAGGATCAGCCACCTGATTTAAAGTGTATAGACCCCTATCTTTTAAAGCCACAACCAATCCCTGAGATAGAGTAAATCCTTCTGAACAGCCTATCCAAGGATCTCGGCCCAAACAGATATGGGTTCCATCTCCCACACTCCAGGCCAAACCCTTCTCTATGATGTTAATAGATGCAACCACTGCTTTCCAGACCACCGAGGAGTTTTTGGAGGACTTTTGCAGCAGTCTGATCCAATCTAGCGTTGCCAATGGATCAATGTATTTCCTTTTAGTCACAACAGTCCACAGATTTTCCGTAATAATGAGCCTCCAAGCTAACTTTGTTGCAAGAGATTGGGAAAAACAAGCGAGGTTTTTTATACCCCAACCTCCCCACTCTTTAGGATGAGCTATTTTGTCCCACGCGATCCACGGGGTAACTCTCTCAGACTTGGACCCTGCCCACAGAAATCTGCTGCATAATTTCTCTATTGAGTTTAAGATTCCTTTGGGAACCCATGTCAGGCTACCCCAGTAGACTGGGATTTCCATCAGCACAGATTTAATTAAAACAAGCCTGCCAGCCCGAGAAAGCCACTTGTAACTCCAATGTTTTAGTTTAGATTCCAGTTTTGCAAGGATCCAATGCCAGTCTTTTGTCTTGTAATTGTCGGGCTTCAGAAAGAACCCCAGATATTTGAAGGAATCCTCCAGCGATTTGACTTCAAAGTTCAGAACCAATTCCACTCTGCGCACCTGCTCTCTAGCCAGACCTAAGCAAGTAAGAGTTGATTTTCTCTCATTTATGCATAGTCCAGCAGACTTCAAAAAAGGGTCCAAGATCCTCTTAAGCGTCCTACAGTCCTCGAGGCTACCATTACTAAAGAGGATTATATTATCCACGAAGAGGAGGTGAGTGACCCAAAAATTTTGAGCAACTTCGATTCCTTTGAAAGATCCTTGTCTTTTTGCTTCATGGATCAAGCCATTGATACCATCTACTGCCAGCAAAAACAAGAGGGGAGAGAGCAGACAACCTTGGCGCAGGCCATGCTCGGGGCTAAAAAAGCTAGAGGTTGCATCGTTAATCAGGACAGCTATGGATGAAGATGAAACACAGCTCATAATTCATCTTACAAATTCATATCTGAACCCCAGATGAGTTAACAAAAGTCTAAGATACAGCCAGCTAATTCTGTCATAAGCCTTCAATAAATCTATTTTCACAACGACTCCTTTTTCTTCCCAGCTTTAAGACTGTGGAGTGTTTCTTGAGCAACTCCCACAGCTTCATGAATTTGTCTACCATCTAAAAAGCCAAACTGCTCCGGAGAAACATTTTTAGAAAGGAAAGGTTTTAGCCTGACAACAATGATTTTAGCAATAATTTTGTAAACACAAGTACACAAAGAAATAGGCCTGAAATCGCCAAAAGAACCTAGAAGATCAGATTTGGGAATGAGTGCTAGAAATGTGGCATTAAATGGTTGATAGATAGAACCTAAACGTCTGGAATCTTCCACGACAGCCACTAACTCATCTCCAATGAATTCAAAGAAATGCTGGAAGAATTCGATCGTCCAGCCATCTGGATTGGGGCTTTTGTCCCTTTGCATCGATTTAAGGATGCTTTCAACCTCCTCTTTAGAAATAGGTGCCATGAGGGAATCATTATCTTCCTCCTCTATGAATCTTGGGAAAATCTGGGCAACCCTAATAACTTTTGCAATAGAAGCTTCATCTGGAGCTTTAAAAAGATTCTTGAAATAATTAACCCCCTCAAAGGCCAACTCTTCGAAAGAAAGTGCTAATTCACCATTGGCTTTGTTCATTTCCCATATTGTATTTGAGTTTTTTCTCCCTTTGGCATAATTATGAAAAAACTTGGAATTTTCATCCCCTGCCTGCAACCAGATCGCTCTGCTTTGTAAGCGCCAGCTTTGCTCCCTGAGATGAAGAATTCTCCTTCTTTCCATCTCCAACTCATGAATTCTCGTCCGAGACTCCCCTGTACCATAGCCATTACTATCTGGATCTTCAAGGAGGGCGAGTTCTGAGTTAACAAAATGCATAGATTCTTCTTCCTTCAGCTTCTTTTGGAGAGCCCAAAGTTTGGAGGCGGCCTTCATCCTTACTAAATTTTCCATAAAAAGCTGACTTCGATTCTCATTTTCATTGACAACATCTTTCCTCCAAGTATTATGGAAGAGACTAGTGTATGATGCATCCATAAGCCAAGAAGAATTAAATTTAAAAGGAATACCTGGTTTGGTAAGATCTCCCTTCACTTCCAGGAAAACAGGTAAGTGATCTAAAAGACCACCATCCCCAACCCAATGTCTGAACGCCTGTAATTTCTCAGCCAGCGAATCACTAATCAAGAATCGGCCTAATTTCTTCTCGATCTAGTCATCTCCTATTCTGCGGTTCATCCAAGAGGGTCGCAACTTTGAAGGGGCAACGTCCACAAGGGGCAACGAGGCCAATTTCTGTTAGAAGAATGCAGAAAGGGGATCAGCTCTGGCGTTGACCCCCCAAGATTCAGTCAGTGCCAGAGAAAAATTGAAGTCTCTGCCAATAATAAGGGTTGGATGCACCAAGAAAGACTTAACGAAAAAAGAGTTCCAAAACTTCTCCCGCTCCGAGATAGGACCATAGATATTGAGGAAAAGAAAAGGAATGCAAAGTTCATTGGAGAAAAGTTCCACAGCCAAAACATTCTCTGATCCCCAAGAGGAGATCTCACACACCACCTTCACATTAAAACCCAGAACCACACCTCCCGAGTGTCCATTCGCATCAATTGCATGAAAACTCCAACCTGGCAGAAGCTTATAAAGACAACCTATAATTTCTTCCCCTTTCCTAAGAGTTTCTTGAAGAAGAAGAATATCAGGTTTGTTGGACCTGACCAGATCCTTCAGAGCTACTTTTTTGGGTAGACTAGCTAGACCCCTGCAGTTATAGGATAAAATGATCATCTAGAACTCTCAGGGGGTGACTGCTTTGCTCTAAGCACCCCTGGCAGAGACATCTATTTCCCTCCAGCAATATCAATGATAGCCTTCAACTTTGCCTTCGACAAATTTGATTTCCTCCCTCTTAACTTTCTCGAACCTTATTGACCCCTCATCCATCTCCAAACCGCCTACAACCAGTCCTTTCCCTTTCCTAGTGGCTAAAGGTCTTAGGTTGTATGGAGGTTCAAGGCCTCCAACTCTAGGAGGAAGAGTAGAGACTTGAGTAGGAGAAGATGGGATTGTCGTTATAACACTATCTGATGGGGCTAGTCCCATCTTCAGATCTGGCATATCGTTTGAGAGTTGACTGACTCGACCCACCTCATCACTACAAGAAACATGCAGAGTGTTTGAAGAGCGAAGGGAAGAGGATTGTGGAGGGAGGGAACAAGCGTGAATCGATCCATCCATTACAGGGACTGTTGAGATACTAGCAGAAGAAAGCGGAAATGATACAGAAACACAAGTTGTCACCTCAGGCTGATCATTTCCTATTTCCCCCACATGCTCCGGACCCAACTCCTGAACGCTTGCCAGAGCTTCGACCTCCTTGAACTGAGCCTCTTCCTTCTGAGAGATTACCTTTTTTTTTTTCTTTTCCTCTAAATCATTCCCATTTTTCCTTTGCCTTCGACGGCGACGATGACCCAGAGGGCAATCCCGGGCTAGATGTCCATAAACATGACATCGATGACATCTAAAAGGGAGGTTTTCGTAGTCCAGGGTCTGGATAAACTCTAGACCATGATACTTCAAGAGCATAGCATCCGCCAACCCTTCTTTGGGATTTAAACTTACCATAAGGCGGGCAGCGCTCCAATCATGAGTGTGTAGATAAGTTTTATCTGAATCAAGAAACTTACCCAGTGTATTTACGATTGAAGAGAAGGCCGAGTCAGTCCATAATTGAATAGGAAGACCCGTTAATTTGACCCAAACTGGAAACTCCTCTGTTTTTTGTTTCTGGGCATCGAAAAGAGGCGACCATTTCCTGAATAAGATAGGCCTCTTCCCTAGGCTCCAGTGCTTTGCCAACACCCATTCGACATGCTCCTTTTGTCCAAACTAAATACAAAACCAGCCTTTGTCAAGCATCTTGATCTCTTCTCGCTGACCCAGAGCTTCTTTCCATTCAGCCTGAGCCCATTCCTTGATGAAGGCCACCGAGAACTTCCTTCCACGGACTCTGCCAACTAAAAAGGTTTCCGAGGCTTCCAGCGCCCGGTCTATAGGATATCCACTCCCAAAACATAGCTAGGTCTCTCCTCCTTTTTCCTGAAGATTTTGAACTTCTTCCTCTTTCCACCCACTACCTCCGTCTTGGCTTCTCCCTCTGCTGCCTCAAACACCTCAGGACGCCTTTCAGATGGAAGAAGGTTACCTTCATTTAGCTCCATGACCATCCTAGTAACCCCACCAGCCGATACTGAGACCTGCCTTTGTTTTTGTCCCTCTTCTCTAGATCCATTCCACTCCCCTCCAGCCTCATCTATGGGCGTGGGCCTTGCTAAGCTGGGAAACAATCCTTTCAGCATCATATTTTTCCCAGAAATCCAATAAAGGGCGTCTTTTTTCCTGACTCCTGCTCCCTCTACCTTTTCCAAGCTACCTGACTTTCCTGTCTACTTCGGAAAATAATATTGCAGGTTCTCCTTGGAAAATAATATTGCAGGTTCTCCTCGGAAAATAATATTGCAGGTTCTCTTCAGGCATCGGTTCTATATCCAACGACTCCCTTCCGAGATCACACTCCCGCACTTCGCAAAGACCAGACTCCATTCACACCAAAGTGATAACAAACATCTAAAGACTCCAGCAGCTTCGAACCCACAGCAACCAGCTCCCAAAACTCAACCATGGCCGTTAAGGAAAACCGCGCGGGAAACCAGTTCAAAGAACCCCTGTTCGTCCATGGGCGCCATCAGACTCAGTGTCGTGCCTTGCATCAAGTTGAAACACTTAAACACTATCAAGTGTTAAAGATATTTAATAATCTAGGTGATATTAAAGCTAAAGGTGTTGTCTAATGAGGCCACAATCCTGTCTAGATGATGAAATTCTCGTTGGAATCTGCCAAATTTTTTTCAATAAATCCAATATTGGGAGTGTTTGGATCATTTTTTTTTATGGTGGAAATGGATTTAGCATCATCAATAACCCCCAAGGCACCCATAATCCTAAAGTTTGACAGTTATAACCCAAATTTCCAAAAACTTCCGCAGTATTTTCTCAAAATTGTGTCGAAATTTCCATTATTTTTTGAGCAAAAATGTGGCATTGTTAGATTACGACAAAGCAAAAAGGAAATGGCATTAAAAGTTAGAATGTTGAGTGTAAATGGGGATCCTTATCATCACTTATTTCTTATGATATTAAGTTTATCAAATTTTAGGATATACATGTCAATTGGAGGCAATAGACCAACCAAGATCCATCTTAACTCCAAATCTACCAAGTGCTGAGAGGGATCAAATATGTTAAGATGCAAACCTCTTTATGTGTGGAGATGCAAACTTCTTTTAGAGTGAAAAGAGATTTGATCCCTCTTGGTGTTTGGAATATTCGGAGTTAAGATGGATCTAGGCTTGTTTAATTATTAACTATAATTATAAATGCGTTGAGAGTTGCTCTCCAACCCAATATGGTATAGATGTTGTAACGTAATGTAATGTAATCAAATGTAAACATTTTAACTTGGTCAAAATGAAAATAAAAATAGGGGGAGGCAGGAACAGAAAGGACGTTGCTCGGCCCTAATAGGAAAATTGTATTGCAATTTGCTTGGGGTCTCGACCCTATGACCAATAATAAAGTTGAATTCTTAGCATTATGGAAACATCTGGAATTAGCCCTATCCAATAAAATCTATAAATTATTGGTTTTTGGCGACTTAATGATTGTCATCTGATAAGCCATCAAATATAAGGAAGTGACATGTCTAGAGCACCTTCCCATTCTCCAAAGGATTTCCTTAATTACCTCTCAATTTGACTACCTAGGGTTTTTCAATGCATACAAACATTTAAACTCAGTGGTTGATGTTTTGGCAAAAAGAGGTTCCTCCCTCAGGCAAGGCAGAATAGAAAAAATCCCATTGATTAATAAATTACGACCCTATTCCTTAAACATGCTCAATTTTCCAAGATATATGAATGACATTCAAATGTTGGTTGACATCACAGTATAAATCCTCCTTGGGTTGTGCTTTCCCGCCACACATTGTGGTCAGTTATTGACGCAACTATTAAGGTTAATAAACGATATGTGTGAGCAACATTTTAAATTTCGGCCACGATTTTTCAAATTCTCTTCCCGGTGGCGTCTTCCTTGCAACATGTGGCATTAATTCAAATGTATCTTCTATTTGAAGAGGTACTTGTATTTATTTGTTTTTTGTTGGAGTTGGTGGGAATTACCATGGGCAAGGCGATGCATTCATTAAGCAGAGGGTTAGAGCTAATATAGTTACCCTATATCTCCCATCAACAGTCTTCTCATTTCCCTTTCGGGGATTTGGGTTCAAATATGGATTTTGTGTCTTAGTTCGACTCAAGCCAACATTCTTGTGTGGCTTATTTAAGGATAATTTGAGCAGGGATTTTGCGGGACGTTGTTTCTTTCTAGCCCTGAAGATTGGTTCACCATGTTCATTGTGTCAATTATCTGCTCCCATTGGTTCTCTCTAGTCATGGTGGACTCTTCAAAGCCCTCAAAGCTTGATAATGATGGTCGATTGCTCGACAAAATTATGGACTAGGCTAAAGCCTTCTTGGATGTTAGGCAAAGACAAGATAATATTGCAAGAAGCAACACCAGTCTTTCCAACTCCTTCTAGACGTGAAATTGCTTCAACACCTCAGCAACATGGAACTCTCTTTGATTGGGTTACATGAGGAGATCTCTTCCCTCAATGCTCAGGTTTCATCAATGGAAAATAACGTCATTGGAAATGTTCAATTTGGTTCGGGTGGTATTGGCTCCAATATTGCTCAGGAAAAGAAAAAGCTCGTTGTATGTAGGGAGTTTATCCTTCTAGCAATGATCGTAGTGGACAGGCGTCACCAATGTTTTCCTTTTGTTGGTTCTCTCGTTACCTTGAATCGTCTTATGTTTCCCTACAAGTACTATTTAATCCTTGGTTCTTTTTGTTGAGTTATTAGTGTCAACTTTTATTCTATAAGCAAGAAATATAGTGTTGGGAATGGTTTTTTTATTGTATGGGCAGAGGAATATTTCCATATTCAAATCTCAAAAAGCTTTTGTAAGGATTTTGGCTCGTAATCCAACCTTTGTTAATATAAAACCTCTAACCGTTTCTTTTTTAAAAAATTAATAAAAATAAGCCTAGTGTGCTCGAGATGTCGTAATATAATGTAATGTAATATAAACATTTTAACTCGGTTATAATAAAAATAAAATAACCCTATAAAAATAAAATTGGCCTATGGTATTAAGAACCTATGGTATTGAGAACCCATGGTATTCATCTTAACTCTGAATCTACCAAGTGCCAAGAGGGATCAAATTGCTTGAGATGATTTGATCCCTCTCAACACTTGGTAGATTCGAAGTTAAGATGGATCTAGGCTAATTAGAAATATAATTATTAATTTTAGGTTTTTTTAAATTGCATTTTATGTTTATTTATTTTTAAATTCTTATTTTATTTTGACCGAGTCAAAATGTTAAAAATGGCATTACAACATCTCTACTATACTAGGTTGGAGAGTACCTCTCAACGCGACAAGTACAAACATCTTGAAGTTAATGCCCATATCATCAAAATAAAGTTAATGTGCTACTTGTATAGCCTCCAATTGTCATGCATATCCTAAAATTTGATAAATTTTTTTATAAACCATGGTGAATTGGTAACACGTTGGAGTAATTTGGGTGAGACCCAGGATTAAACCTTCTGGTTTTCACTACAACACCAAGAGTATATTCAACAACTTGCAAGCTATGTATACCAATAATTTATGACTTAGAAAGAGCCAAGACATCCTAAGCCCCACCATAAGGGAGGAAGATCTATCCCAAGGGTGTCCTACTCTTTAAGCCTTTTCACAATGGGCCAACATGTCCCAACGATTGAACCTGATTGAGGAGTGTCACAAACAATTTCCTCGCCACTTGATCTAAGCCCAGGGGACTTTGATAAACTTAATATCATGAGAGGTAAGCAATGATAGGGACCCTCCATTTACACTCAACATTCCAAGATTTAATGCCACCACCTTCTTTCTTTGATATCACCAAAATTATTGAATATCTTCAACACTTGATAGTATTAATTAGGAAAGGATGGCTATGTGCTACAAAGGTGGGATTTTCTGTCATTTGGTCTTTGGTACTGTTGTGGCCACAACCACCACCCTACTAAAACTTGCCTTGATATCAATTTTGAATGGGCCCCCTATAAGTTAATCTTGCACTCCTCCGAATGATCTATCCTATCCCAAGGATTTTAGCTCTTTGCCAAGCCAAATCTTTCATTTCTAAATGGTCAAGACCCCCTTTGATAAATCTCTTCTGCATAGTTCATTCTTGACCCAGCTTAGCCCTTCATTCATTCCCTTCATTATACTTTTCAATCTTCATATCCATTCGTGGTATTTCTATGCCCGCATGCATAATCACCCCCACCCTCACAACAGTCATTTGTGCACTTAATACACAAAACCTTCTATCGCCCCTTTATTTTCATTATAACCCTTTATAATGAAAATCCTTCGCAAAGCATGCATAAATCCCTTTTGGGGGCCTATCGCAACTAACATAATGCACTCATGGCCGTCGGGCCCAACGGCATTGTTAACCGCATTTTATACATCATCGGGTCCGAAAGTCCATCGCATATCGTAATCGACCTAGGTATGAGGTCTTTACATAAAGCACTTTGTTGTCTTCCGGTCCCGACGAAGTTATTAACCAGAATATATGTGCTATCAGGTCTGGTTCCCAATCGCTCATCACATGTCGGCGGAGCGCGGGGGCATACAGTTAGCGGGGAGGCGGAAGCCGGACCCGTCGATGATTATAAAACCAGGCATATTTATTTTCAAGTTCGCCCCAATGGCCATACACAGATTTTCCCATTGTCCATGTGTTTGCAATGAAACATTAAAGTCAGGGTTCTCCAAAGGGAATGGTGACATTGCAGACCTGAAGGGATTTATGAACATTGACATATATGTGTTTTCGAGTTTCCCTCCCATATCACATACCGCAATCAGTGGGGTCCCTGGGGCTTATATATATGTGGTGCTCCCCTATACTCCGGACCCAATGGTTTACTAAACGCGGTATATACATTTTTCGGGCCCGGGATCTATCGCTTATCGCTAACGACGGGATCAGGTATATACATATATAGCACACTATAGCCTCCCCGACTCGTCGATGATTACAAAGCCGAATATATAAATTTTCAAGTCCGTAATTTGGGTTCAGCTGTGTGTTTTGTGATAGTTTTCATTGTAAACCGAGTTTGGATTGCTAGGCTTAAAATATGCATAAAGCTAAAACCAAGGGTCGATTCTTTCACATTTGTTGTGATAAACGTCTAATAGAGGCAATGTTCATGTTTTAAATCATTTTTGTTGTATTTTATAAGCGTGACTGGCGTCTCTTATTTCTGCAGGTCAGGAGTAACGAATGCACAAACGGATCCAAAAAACCCTTATATGCAGAGGGGTTCTGTCGAAAGAGTCGGCCTTTGACATTTCCAGTTGGTTTCCGGGCTTGTGTGTTCCGAAGACGAAACCACTCTAGATCACATCATGAACAGGATACACAGTCATCCTCTCTAATCAATGACCATTCAATGCCCACGAAAGGAAGCGCCCTAATGACAAGAAGCACCCTTTACATGTCAACAGTGACACCGACTGTTTCACCTGCTTCTTTTGATCGGCACAATGAAGAAAGGAGAGGGAAGGTGAAGAGGTAGGGAAGACCGAGAGTGAGAAGCTTTTAGCATTAATATTACTTCCGAAGAGGGGAAATGGATTTTGATTATGGAGAATAACGATGTTGCTTTATTGTGAATGAGGAGGATTGTTTTTAAGGGAAGAAGGAGCCTTTAGTTTCAGAGTCATTGTAGTGTTTTGGATCAGAGTGTTGTTACTGGCATGACTGTAAATATGATTTATATTTATGCATATTGATGACTTATAGTTCAGTATTAGTCTTGTTAAATTGAATGTGATTAAGTTTCATGGTTAACTTGTGAATGGTCTTTGATTTGAAACTAAATTAAACATCAGTTGTAGTTTTAATTCCATAGAAGAATGTGGATTCCTATATGAGTGATTGGATTTCAATTTAGCTTTAATACAGTCTTGTCCAGCTATGAATTCAATGATTGATTCATTTGGACTTGAATCTATGCATGATGTTTAACCTTCTTTATCACGCTCCTACTGAACATATATATGATGTTTAAACCTCTGTATCATGCTCTTGCAGGATAGATTAGAGTAGTTAGAAGTACTATAGATAGGATTTAATACATAGAGGTTAGTTGTTTCATTTTGTTGATTTAATTGAAGTCTTCCTCCTGGAAGCAATCTTTCGACATCAAGCGGTTTACGGGATCCCTTAAAACCCGTCAGAGCTAGCCAACCCAAACGAAAGCAGGTCTAATTGGGGCTTGCGATCAGGTTAGTTCCCTTTGTTGGCATCGTGCACATTTGCCATGTCAACAGCTACTTATAATTGTTTAAGGAATGTCAGATCAATTTGGTTCAAATGTCCAGTTTTGTTCACATTATCTCAAGCCTAGTGAGTTTGGTTTTAGTCTACTTTTCTAAGTGAATTGGGCCTTTGTTCTTGGGTTTTGGCTCTATGGTGTGCTCTCCTTTTGGTCATCTTTGATTTAGGAGTTAATTGGAATTCTTCTTGGCACTAGGATTTGCTCCAAATTTAAGGCTTTAAAAATAATGGAGGGCCATAGAACTCTAATTGCCATATACCGTGCAAAACTTTAGACCTACATCAAATCTAGAGAAGGAGCATTCAGTAAATTGAAGATTTACGAGTGGCCCTTTCTCAATATAGAAACAAGGTAGCAAGTCAGCCTAAATCTTAAATATCCAAGGATGTTAAATTATAAGAACTAGTGGATCATCAAAGCAAGCAAATAAAGAAATTGGAAGTATATTTCAACATGCTTTATAGATTAGTTTGGGGATTTTCTAGGGGATCGCATTCTTTGGTTTTTCTTCTATAAATTTTCATTGGATTTGTTAAAGTAACAATTAAGGATGATTAAATGGTTCAACAAGTGCACGTAGACATGGCAAATGAAAATGTAGCGATGGAATTCATCTTTTAGGAAAACATAGAACATAAGCCCTTAGTGGGCATGTCTACATCAAACATAGGCCCTTAGTGGACATGTCTTTTTCTAAGTACAAGTCTTATTATGCATTGTAAGGTAGCTATATTATTAGCTTGGCCTTTTAGGTTTAATACTAGTAGATTTTATAGTTATGTTGCAAGAACTACTAAGATAGTAGGTAATGGTTTGAAATTTTGAATCTTTTAAAATCTTAATACTAAACTTTTAATTTTGCTTTATACTAATTTGTTGTATTGTGCAACCACAACCTTCTTTTAATACAAATAATAATCATTTGGTTAAACCAACAACAAAAAAATCTTTTAAATTATATATTTATAATGAACTTCACATTTATATATTGAAAGAAAGGAAAGGTAGATGTTTTATGAGGTTGTTTTTTATGATTTTCCATCACTAGAATTTGATTAAGTGATTATTTTTTAAATTGTTCTTAAGTGATTATTATTAAAATTGCTTGATTAAGTTATTATTGTTAAAATTGTATTTTTTTACTATTGAACTTGTTGTTTTAATGTCAAAACAGATTTGGAAAACTTAAATATTTAGAGTAGTTGGATTGTGCAACATGAGCATTTGATATTTACAATTTCGTCATTGCAAAACAACATTTTATTGATTTTTGTAGGGTTTTAATCATATAAAGTTAACTTTTGCAAATAGATTAATAAAAAGAAAGGAAAAAGATGCAATGATGTGCACACACATTAACATAGAGATTTTACTCTAGAAACTCAAACCAGGAAAATCGAAAAGATTTTTTAGTATATTCTTCTTTATATTATTTTAATACAATATGTATATCCCACAACATCCAAAAACTACTATTTCATTTACCATGGATCATAATACAATCATAGTTCCTTAACCATGATTACGAAACTGTGGATTAAATCACCATGCCCCACAAAATTGCTAAAAGAGATTGTTTGCTAAAAACCACAAAAAATAGATGCAAAATAATGCCCAAAACAAATTCGAGGGTGTTGCCCCTAAACCCCCTCGTATGGGGGCAGAAGCCCACCTGTGACCCCCTTGTTGCACCCAATGTAATGTTTAGCATTTAGAGGTAGTCATGTAAAGAATATAATAGATACCCAACATCTCCCACTCATTATTTTCTTTGCATTCAAGGGACCACAAGAATACATGATCAATAATATAGGGCAATAATGCCCATGGTTTCTTTACACTAAGAGAAATTCTCAGTGCTCACATATTTTGTTGATGAATTTGCAATATTCTTCAAAATGGACATATTTTCCAATAGCACCTTCTTGTCTTCAATCATATCTCCAACAAAGTGATATTGAACGTAAATATGATTTATCTTAGAATGATAAGTTGGGCTGGAGTGGCTACCATGTATTCAACTTTTGTAGTTACGAGTGTCACTACAGATTATCTCTTGCTCATCCAAATTATTGCTCCTCCAAACAGATTAAATGCATACTCACTTGTAGATCTTTTGCAATCTAGATCTCGAGCCTAGTCTACATCAACAAAGGAATGTATGTCCAACACTTTGTCCAATCCTAATCTTCCTTGATAGCATAATCCATAACTAGTATTGTCACACAAATACCTCAAAACCCTTTTTAATGTTGTCTAATGCTTCTTCCTTGGTTTTGACATATATTCGCTCAATACTCCCAGTACATGTTTAATGTCTAGTCTAATACAAATAGTTGTATAAATCAGACTTCCAGCCACATTAGCATATGGAAATGAGACATCTCCTCTTCCTCTTATTGTGTCTTGGGTCAATGATCTATAAATAACTTTACACCTAGAGGAATAAGCACCTTTATCGATTTACATTCTTATGTATTAAACCTCTACAATATTATCTCAACATGGATTCGCTAATTTAACTAGAGTTTCAAGTTTGCCTGATCTCCTTTAATTTCCACGCCCAAGATTAAATTTACAATACCAAGATCCTTCATGTCAAATTTAAAGGGCAATTGAGTTTTCACTCCTTGGATGATTTCCCCATAATTTCCATTCAATAACATATCATCCACACACAGGACCAAATAAATAATATGATTACCAATTAATTTGAAATACACACAATGATTTGCTTTGCTCCTTATGAAGCCAAGTCCCAATATATAAGTATCAAAATTTTCATACCATTACCTTGATGATTTCTTTAACCCATATAGGGACTTTTTAATCATGCATACCAATTCTTTCTTTTCCTTCACTGCAAATCCTTCTAGTTGCTTCTTGTAGATTTATTCTTCCAAATCCCCATGTAAAAATGTTGTCTTCACATCCATCTCTTCTACTTAAAAATCAAAAGTAGAAACAATAAATAAAATAAATCTAATAGAAGTTGACTTCATGATAAGAGAAAAAATCTCACCAAAATCAATTCTCTCTGCCCAGGGATAACATTTTGCAACTAATTGAGCTTTGTATTTCTCCACTTTGGCATTTGCATTCAATTTCCTTTTAAACACCCATTTGTTTCCAATGGGCTTTCTTCCAATTGACACTAGATCCCAAGCCTTATTTTCATCCAAGACTACCATTTCTTCAACCATGGGCCCTTTTTAGATTTTTCCATCCCTTAAATTCACTACCTTCCTAATAGTTCTAGAATCATCATTGTAACACTCCCACCCACTCTCTTGGAGCTTCCAAGATGAGTGAGAGGTGCTACTTTCATTTAACCCAACCTCCAAAGTCCTATCATTCAAATAGGGTCATAAAATTCCTCAATTTCAAATTTATTGAATCTAAAAACTAATTCCATCATCACGTCAAGCTTGTCGAGACCCTTTTGGTGATATAATTTTCCTCAATCTGACTTACAGACCAAAAGTTATGTAATTTGAAACTTGGCCCTTTTTAAACCCTGCCATGTCATCACGGTTGCCACATGGTGCTCAATGGGTGGGCCACATGGCTTGTGCCATCAGCATGACAATCATATGTAGCAAGCCATGTCTTCCTAAACCCCACTACATCATCTCACCCTTCTTTTGTCCTCAGCCTATTGTGCATAACAAAAATCCTCTTGAGGTCTAAAACCCAGAGGTCTCGAGACGCCAAAATCCCCGTCAATTGTCGGAGAAGTCTCCCATCAATCTCGACCTCGTCAACCTCAACCTACTCCTTGTGTAAATTCCCTTTTTTATTCCGAGGTCTCGAGTTGACATCAACCTGAGGTGACATCACTCTGACATCATACCTGCCATGTGGCCCACTATAAGGATGCAACATGTCACACAAATTCAATCCACTAGCCCTCGAAATGACCTTTAGTGCCTGTCACATGTCATGTATCTTGTGCTCCATGTAGCTGCCATCACCATATCATCTTCTAAGCCAATGTGGCATTAGCCATGTCAAATCTCCACATGGGCCCCACCGACTTGCACCACAACATGATTTGTGAATAAAAATATGTTTTATTAATTTATTCGGGACTTCAGGCCCTCAGTAGGAACACAATGAACTTACACCCCAAGGCTCCGAACACTGAACTCCCAAAGCTATTTCAACTTAGGCCCACATTTGGGCCTCCAAGCAATTCCCACAACCATCAGCCTATTCAATCCTAAATAGGCTACTCATCATTTGGTGGGAATTACCATGGGTGAGGCAATGCATTCATTTAGTAGAGAGTTAGAGCTAATATCATCGCCCTATATCTCCCATCGACATTCTTCTCATTGCCTTTCGAGGATTTGGGTTCAGATATTTATTCTATGTCTCAATTCGGCTCATGTCAACATTCTTGTGTGGCTTATTTAATGATAATTTGAGCTCCCTTGGGATCTTATGAGACATTGATTCTTTCTAACCCTGAAGTTTGGTTCATCTTGTTCATTGTGTTAATTATCTACTCTTATTGGTTCTCTCTAGTCATGGTGGACTCTTTCAAGCCCTCAGAGCCTGATAACAATGGTCTATTGCTTGACAAAATTCTGGTCTTGGCTAAAGCCTTCTTGGATGTTAGGTAAAGACAAGATAATATTGCAAGAAGCAACGCTAGTCTTTCCAACTCCTTCTAGAATCAAAATTGCTTCGACATCTCAGCAACATGGAACTCTCTTTGATTGGGTTACATGAGGAGATCTCTTCCCTCAATGCTCAGGTTTTGTTAATGGAAAATAACGTCATTGGAAATATTCAATTTGGTTCGGGTGTTATTGGCTCCAATACTGCTCAGGAAAAGGAATAAGCTTATTGTCTGTGGGGAGTTTATCCTTCTAGCAATGATCGCAGTGGATGGTTGGTGTCCCCAATGTTTTCCTTTTGTTGGTTCTCTCATTACCTTAAATCGTCTTATTTTTCCCTACAAGTACTATTTAATCCTTGGTTCTTTTCATTGAGTTATTAGTGTTAACTTTTTTTTGTGTAAGAAAGAACTATAGTGCCAAGACTGGTTTTTTTATTGTATGGACAGAGGAATATTTCCATATTCAAATCTAAAAAAAAATTGTAAGGGTTTTGGCCCATAATTCAACCTTTGTTAATATAAAACCTCTAACCATTTCTTTTTAAAAAGTTAATAAGAATAAGCTTAGTATGGTGGAGATGTCGTAATGTAATGTAATGTAATATAAACATTTTAAATCGGTTAAAATAAAAATAAAAATAACACTACAAAAATAAAATTGATCTGTGGTATTGAGAACCCGTGGTATTCATGTGGGATATAGCTTATTTAAAGGGGGGAATTAAAGCAGCCTAGATCCATCTTAACTTTGAATCTACCATGTGCCGAGAGGGATCAAATTGCTTGAGATGATTTGATCCCTCTTAGCACTTGGTAGATTTTGAGTTAAGATGGATCTAGGCTTATTAGAAATATAATTATTAATTTTATGTCTTTTTAAATTGCATTTTATATTTATTTGTTTTTAAATTTTTATTTTATTTTGACCAAGTCAAAATATTAAAAATGGCATTACAACATCTCTACTATACTAGGTTGGAGAGTGCCTCTAAGCACAACAAGTAGAAACATCTTGAAGTTAATGTCCATCTCATCAAAATATAGTTAATGTGCTACTTGTATAGCCTCCAATTGTCATGCATATCCTTAAATTTGGTAAGCCTTTTTTATAAACTATGGTGAAGTGGTAACACATTGGAGTAATTTAGGTGAGACCCAAGATTAAAACTTTTGGTTTTCACTACAACACCAAGAGTATATTCAAAAACTTGCAAGCTATGCATACCAATAATTTATGACTTAGAAAGAGCCAAGACATCTTGAGCCTCACCATAAGGGAGGAAGATCTATCCCAGGGGTGTCCTACTCTTTAAGCCTTATCACAAAGGGCCAACATGTCCCAGCGATTGAACTTGATTGAGTAGTATCACAAACAATTTTCCTCACCACTTGATCTAAGCCCAAGGGACTTTGATAAACTTAATATCATGAGAGGTAAGCAATGATAGGGACCCCCCATTTACACTCAACATTCCAAGATTTAATGCCACCTGCCACCACCTTTTCTCTTTGATATCACCAAAATATTGAATATCTTCAACACTTGATAGTATTTAATTAGGAAATTATGGTTATGTGCTACAAAGGTGGGATTTTGTCTCATTTGGTCTTTGGTACTTAAAGTTGCTTAAGGAATGTTAGCTCAATTTGGTTCAAATATCCAATTTTGTTCACGTTATTTCAAGCATGGTGAGTTTGGTCTTAGTTTACTTTTCTAAGTGAATTGGGCCTTTGTTCTTGGGTTTTAGCTTTATGGTGTGCTCTCCTTTTGGTCATCTTTGATTTAGGAGTTAACTAGTATTCTTCTTGCATTGGGATTTGATCCAAATTTAAGGCTTCTAAAATAATGGAGGGCCATGGAACTCTAATTGTCATATACCATGCAAAACTTTAGACCTACATCAAGTCTAGAGAAGGAGCATTCATCAAATTGAGGATTTACAAGTGGCCCTTTCTCAATATAGAAACAATGTGGCAATTCAGCTTGAATCTTAAATACCCAAGGATGTTAAATTATGAGAAGTAGTGGATCATCAAAGTAAGCAAATAAAGAAATTGGAAGTATATTTCAACATGCTTTATAGATTAGTTTTGGGTCTTTCTAGGGGATCACATTCTTTGGTTTTTCTTCCATAACTTTTCATTGGATTTGTCAAAGTAACAATTAAGGATGATTAAATGGTTCAACAAGTGCACGTAAACATGGCAAATAAAAATGTAGCGATGGAATTCATCTTTTAGGAAAACATTGAACATAGGCCCTTAATGGACATGTCTACATCAAAAATAGGCCCTTAGTGGACATGTCTTTTTCTAAGTACAAGTCTTATTATGCATTGTAAGGTAGCTATATTATTAGTTTGGCCTTTTAGGTTTAATACTAGTATACTTTATATTTATGTTGCAAGAACTACTAAGATAGTAGGTAATGGTTTGAAATTTTGAATTCTTTAAAAATCTTAATATTAAAGTTTTAATTTTGCTTTATACTAATTTGTTGTATAGTGCAACCACAACCTTCTTTTAATATAAATAATAATCATTTGGTTAAACCAACAAAAAAAATTCTTGTAAATTATATATTTATAATGAACTTCACATTTATATATTGAAAAAAGGAAAAGTAGATGTTTTATGAAGTGGCTTTTTATGATTTTCCATCACTAGAATTTGATTAAGTGATTATTGTTAAAATTGTCTGATTAAGGGATTATTGTTAGAATTGTATTTTTTACTATTGAACTTGTTGTTTTAATGTCAAAAAAGGATTTGGAAAACTTAAATATTTAGTGTAGTTGGATTGTGCAATACGATCATTTGATATTTACAATTTCATTAATACAAAACAACATTTTATTGATTTTTGCAGGTTTTAACCATATCAAGTTAATTTTTGCAAATAGATTAATAAAAAAAATGCAATGATGTGCACACACATTAACATAGAGATTTTACCCTAGAAACTCAAACCTGGAAGATCGAAAAGCTTTTTTAGTATATTCTTCTTTATATTATTTCAATACAATATGTGTATCCCACAACATCCAAAAACTACTAGTCCATTTACCATGGATCAGAATACAATCATAGTTCCTTAACCATGATTACGAAACTGTGGGATAAATCACCATGCCCCACAAAATTGCTAAAAGATATTGTGTGCTAAAAACCACAAAAAATAGATGCAAAATAATGCCCAAACAAATTCGAAGGCATTGCCTCTAAACCCCCTCGTATGGGGGCAGAAGCCCACGTGTGACCCCCCCGTTGCATCCAATGTAATGTTTAGCATGTAGAGGTAGTCATGTAAAGAATATAATAGATACCCAACATCTCCGACTCATTAGTTTCATTGCATACAAGGGACCAAAGGAATACATGATTAATAACATAAGGCAATATGCTCATGGTTTCTTTACACTAAGAGAAATTCTCGGCGCTCACATATTTTGTTGATGAATTTGCAATATTCTTCAAAATTCCCATATTTTCCAATAGCACCTTCTTGTCTTCAATTATATCTCCAACAAAGTGATATTGAACATAAATATGATTGATCTTAGAATGGTAAGTTGGGTTTAAGTGGCTACCATGTATTCAACTTTTTTAGTTAAGAGTGTCACTACAGATTGTCTCTTGCTCATCCAATTTATTGCTCCTCCAAATAGGTTAAATGCATACTCACTTGTAGATCCTCTGCAATCTAGATCTCGAGCCTAGTTTGCATCAACAAAGGCATGTATTTCCAACACTTTGTCCAATCCTAGTTTTCCTTGATAACATAATCCATAACTAGTATTGCCACACAAATACTTCAAAACCATTTTTATTGTTGTCTAATGCTCCTTCCCTGGTTTTGACATATACTTGCTCAATACTCCCAATACAAGTTTAATGTCCAGTCTAGTACAGATAGTTGTATAAATCAAACTTCCAACCACACTAGCATATGGAACATGAGACATCTCCTCTTCCTCTTCTTGTGTCTTGGGTCAATGATCTATAGATAACTTTAAACCTAGAGGAATAAATACCTTTATCGATTTACATTATTATATATTAAAAATCTACAATATTATCTCAACATGGATCCTCCAATTTAACTAGAGTTTTGCATTTGCCCAATCTTCTTTAATTTCCATGCCCAAGATTATATTTACACTACCAAGATCCTTCATGTCAAATATAAAGGACAATTGAGTTTTCACTCCCTTGATGATTTCCCCATAATTTCCATTCAATAACACATCATCCACACGAAGACCAAATAAATAAGATGATTACTAACTAATTTGAAATACACACAATGATCCGCTTTGCTCCTTGTGAAGCCAAGTCCCAATATAAGTATCAAATTTTTATGCCATTAACTTGATGGTTTCTTTAACCCATATAGGGACTTTTTAATCCTGCATACCAGTTCTTTCTTCTCCTTCACTAAAAAGTCTTATAGTTGCTTCTTGTAGATTTAATCTTCCAAATTCCCGTGTAGGAATGTTGCCTTCACGTCCGTCTCTTCTACTTAAAAATCAAAAGTAGCAACAATACACAAAATAAATCTAATAGAAGTTGACTTCACGATAAGAGAAAAAATCTTACCAAAGTCAATTCTCTCTACCTAGGGATAACATTTTTCTATTAACTGAGATCTGTATTTCTCCACTTTGCCTTTTGCATTCGATTTCTTTTTAAACACCCATTTGTTTCCAATGGGATTTCTTCCAATTGTCAACTCCACTAGATCCCAAGCATCATTTTTGTCCAAGGCTACCATTTACTGAACCGTGGGCATTTTTTTGTAGTTTTCCATTCTTTAAATTCACTACCTTCCTAATAGCTCTAGGGTCATCATTGTAACACTCCCACCCACTCCCTTGGAGCTTCTAAGATGAGTGAGAGGTGCTACTTTCATTTAACCCAACCTCCATAGTCCTGTCATGCAAATGGGGTCATAAAATTCCCTAATTTCCAAACTTATTGAATCTAAAAACTAATTCCACCATCACGTCAGGTTCATCGAGAGCTTTCTGGTGATATAATTTTTTCCTCAATCTGACTTACGGATTAAAATTTATGGGAATTTGAAACTTGGCCCTTTTTAAACGCTGCCATGTCATCATGGCTGCCACATGGTGCTCAATGGGTGGGCCACATGGCTTGTTCCGTCAACATGGAAATCCTTTGTAGCAAGCCACGTCTTCCTGAACCCCGCTACATCACCTCACCTTTCTTTCTTCCTCGACCTGTTGTGCATAAAAAAATCCTCTTGAGTTCTGAAACCCCGAGGTCCCGAGATGCTAAAATCTCCGTTAATTATCGGAGAAGTCTCTTGTCAATCTCGACCTCATTAAACTCAACATATTGCTTGTGTCATTTCCCTTTTTTCTTCTAAGGTCCTGAGATGACATCAACTTGAGTGACATCACTCTGACATCATACCCACCATGTGGCTCGCTCTAAGGATGCCACATGTCACACAAATTCAATCCACTAGCCCTCCAAATGATCTATGGTGCCTACCACATGTCATGTCTCTTGCGCTCCATGTAGCTATCATCACCACGTCATCTGCTAAGCCAACATGGCATTGGCCATGTCAAATCTCCACATGGGCCCCACTGACTTGCACCACAACATGTTTTGTGAACAAAATATGCTTTATTAATTTATTCAGGACTTCAGGCCCTTAGTAGGAACACAATGAACTTACACCTTGTAAGAGCCCTATCCTAGGGTCTGCAAATCAATATTTAAAATAAAAAAAATTAAATGCCATAAGAGGCAATAGTTTACTCACTTACAAGACTTTTAGACAAATAAAATTTTACCATTTACATTCTAATAAAATTTACATAAGTAAACTATGGAGGAATACCTGTACCAGTGGCTGGTGGAGATGCCTTTGTCCTGCTGCTCTTGTTGAATGCTTCTCTTGACGGACCCAACTGGATTTGCCTCCCAGCCAACAAGGAAATAATCCCTAGCCCTCCACAGGTTCCCTAGCCCTCCGAGCCCAAGTCCAACCAGATGTAGTGTGTGTGTCCAAGATGAATGATCCAGATCAAGATGAACAATATTTCCCTCCTCTCAACAACCCAAGAAACCTCCACAGGTTCCTAAGGTCTCCTAAAATCACAACCAACCCCACAATCATAAGCAAGACCCAACTTCCCATTTTCTCCCTTCCCCCTTCCCTTTTTATACCCTCCCTCTCTTCTCCCTCTCAACCACCTCTCATTAATGTCATTAACTGCTCATCCATCCTTACAGTTGACTTCTCTTCTTTGAAGTAAAGCTGGGAGTACATTTGGAAATGTGACATGAATATAAAATTGGGAAATTAATGGAAGAGGACCATGTCTTCTCCCAAGTAAGTGTGAGGGTACATTGGGGAATGTGAGATGTAATTAAATGGAGAGGACCATGCCTTCTCCCTAGTAAATGTGAGGGTACATTGGGGAATGTGAGATGAATATATATATTGATAATGAGTTGGAGAGGACCATGTCTTCTCCCAAGCAATTGTGAGGGTACATTGGGGAATGTGAGATGAATACATATATTATTTGAAATAATGGAAGGAGACCATATCCTACTTTAAGATTCAATTTGAGAAGGTAAGTTGGGAATTTGAATAATAGGAATCATGAATTTTATATTAGACCAATATTTCTCAATATTTTAAGATAATGTAAACATTAATAAAATTTGCAGGATAAAATTTAAGTGGGGCATTACATACACCCCTCCTTCAGAAAACTTCGCCCCGAAGTTAGAATGAAAAGATACAAGAAGTTCGAAAGCATAGCAAATCAGAGAGAGTTATAGCAATAAAATTTGATAAGTCAGACAATGACATTACTTCCCATCAAGAGTCTCCAAGTGATCTATATCCTCCTATCCATCCTAACCTACTTCTATTTCCACCTTATCCGTCCTCTGCTGCTTTATCAGTGGCAACGACCTTACTAACCACTGATAAAATTGACTTGGTGGAAGCATCGAATACATCGACCTAACTTCCCCAGTAGGCAACTGGCAATCATCATCACACGTCTAGTGGAGTGTGTCCACCATTTCCCTCCCATGATTCCAGGTTTCAGAGGATACACGGTGGGAAATGCCTCCACCCCTCCTTCAGAACTAAGGTCAATACCCTAATATGGATGACACTACAAAGCTGGTTGGACTTTTCATCGAATAATCCAGTAAGGTCATTTTGCCACCTATCATTTGCATTTTACTTGTGTCATAAGAGTGCATATCAAGTAGATACCAAATGTAGTAAAATAATGTACATTATACCTTCCTCATGAGATATCTCATCCTTCCCTCAATGGAAGAGTAGATCTCAACTATCATATAATTCTTTCCCCCCTGCGGGTTAGCTCTCATTCATGCATTTATATAACAACAAGACATATAATCATCACATTATTAAGTACTGTATCCATGTGTCAATATGGGAATTATCACTAAGTCATTCATTTAAATAAATCATATCCACTTGAGCTATATATGAACCAAAATAATTCTGATAAGTTACGCACTAGGTAATCCATCACTAAGTGAGTCATACATGTAGTCCATACATCAACCATCAATATCAAATCTATCAATTGATTCGTATAAGTAGTTTTATGTGTCAATCCAAATGCATCAATATTACATAATGTTCATAAATAAATAACATGGAACTGCAAAATAGAACCTTAACATAGGTAGCTGTCTAAGTAAAAAATAGGCATCACAGATGCTCAAAAAGTGAGGTGTAGTCACAACGCATAGTCTCTGCATCCTCCCAGGTAGCAGATGCTAGGCTATACTTGTCTCACTGGACCTTAACTTGGTCCACCATGCGACGTCTGAGCTGTCGAACCCTATGGTCCAATATGTGTAATGGTTCTACCATTACGATTCCCATGTCCGAGACCTGCAAGTCCCGCCAATCAAGTTTGTGAGATTCATCAGAAACATAATGTTGTAAAATAGATACATGAAAAACATCATGAGTTTTATGCAAATGGGGTGGTAGTACAAGATGATAGGCAACTTGTCCAATCTTCTCTTTGATCCTAAAAGGTCCTATGAACCGAGCTGACAATTTCATCCCCTTCCCAAACCGGATGGTGCTTTTGTTGAGCCAAATATGAATAAAAACTTGGTCCCCTACTTCATAACTGCGATCAATCCTATGCGAATTAGCATAACTCTTCTGTCTATCCTGTGCTTCCTTTAACCTTTGTCGAACTTGCTTTACCTATTCCTCCATTTCTTGAACTAATTCCGGGCCAACTATCACTCGGTCCTCCAACTTTTCCCAACTCAAAGGTGTCCTGCAAGGCCTTCCATATAGAGCTTGATAAGGAGGCATCCTGATAGGAAAACTCTACCAATGGTAAGTACCTTTCCCACTAAGTCTAATTATCCATGACGTACATCCTAAGCATGTCCTCCAGAACCCGATTTACTCTTTCAGTCTGCCCATCTGTTTCTGGATGATATGCAGTGCTTAGGTTCAACTGAGTCCCTAGTGCTGACTGCAAACTTGTCCAAAATCTAGATGTAAATCGGGAATCTCTATCAGAAATGATCTTTGTGGGCAACTTGTGCAGTTGGATAACTTCATTGACAAACACTCGCGCCACATCCGTAACATCGTAAGTGTCCCTTATTGGGATGAAATGGGCACTTTTGGTCAATTTATCAACTATAACAAATATAGCATTGTGCCTCTGGGAAGTGAGTGGCAAACCCACCACAAAATCCATGGAAATTACTTCCCATTTAGATGTAGGGATGTCATGAGGTTGTAGGAGTCCTTCTAGATGGCGATGATCAGCCTTCACTCACTGACATTCAAGACATTTGGCGACAAATTGGACTATGTCATGCTTCATGCCTGCCCGAAAGAAGAGTTTCCTTGTGTCTGTGTACATCTTCTTTACCCCAGGATGTGCACAATAGAGTGCTTTATGAGACTCTCCGAGGATGGTTTCTCTTATACCCCCTTCCTTAGGTACTTACATTCTCATTTGGAATCTCAATAGCCCATTTGGTTCAAGGACATATCCTTCAAACTTTGGTTCTATTTGCTTCCCATTTTGGATGGCTAAGATGACTTCTAGATACCAACTATCTTCAAAGAGTTTCTCCAATATCCGCTCCCTTAAATTTACCTTTAAGGCTACTAGGGAGAAGGTTCGTGGCCTCCTGCTTAGTGCATCCGCCACTACGTTCTCCTTTCCCTTGATGTATGAGATTTCAAAATCATACTGACTCATGAATTCACTCCATCGCCTTTGTCTAGCATTCAAATCCTTTTGAGTGAAGAGATGCTTCAAGCTTTGATGATCTGTTCTTAACTCAAATCTTCTCCCAATGACATAGCGTCTCCATAACTTCAAGGCTAACATCACTGTTTCCAATTCTAAGTCGTGGGTAGCATATAAATCTTCATGCTTCTTCAATTTTCTATAAGCATAAGTTATTACTCTGCCTTATTGCATCAATACTACACCTAATCCTTGTGTCGAAGCATCGGTGCAGATAGTGAATTCTTTTCTCATGTCCGGTACTTGAAGGATTAGTGCACTAGTTAGTAACCTCTTCAGCTCTGTGAATGCAATGTTACATTCATTTGTCCATTCATACCTAACCCCCTTTCGCTGTAATGTGGTGATGGGTTTTGCAATCCTTGAAAACCCTTCCACAAACCTGCGATAATACCTAGCTAGCCCCATAAAACTACGTACCTCATGGGCACTTTTTGGTACTGGCCAATCCATTATGGCCTTCACTTTTTCTGGGTCAATTGAAATCCATTCTCCTAAAATGATGTGCCCAAGGTAATGGACTTTCTTCTGAAAGAAGGAACATTTTGACAATTTCCCATACAATTGATTTTCCCTTAAACAAGTAAATACTACCCTTAGGTGCTTTTCATGCTCCTTTTCATTCTTGGAATATATAAGAATATCATCAAAGAAGACTTGCACGAATTGGTCCAAATACTTCCCAAACACGCCATTCATGAGTCTTATGAATACTGCTAGTGCATTAGTTGCACCAAATGGAACAACTACGAACTCGTAGTGCCCAAACCGAGTTCGAAATGCAGTTTTTGAGATGTCCTTCTCCTTTATCCTCAATTGGTGGTACCCAGATCGTAGATCGACTTTTGAGAAGACCACTACCCCCTTCATTTGATCAAATAAGTCATCTATTCAAGGTATTGGGTACCTATTCTTTATCGTGGCTCTATTTAAGTCTCTATAATCTATGCATAGCCGCAAGGAACCATCCTTCTTCTTGACAAAAATTACTGGTGCACCACAAGGGGAAATACTAGGTCTGATCAATCCCAAGTCTAAGAGCTCCTTTAATTACATTTGCAACTCACAAAGCTCTGGAGTTGTCATCCTATAGGGTGTCTTAGATATTGGTTCTGCACCTGGTTTCAGATCAATGGTGAAATCAATCTCTCTTACAGGAGGTAATCCAGGCAATTCCTCTGGAAAAACATCCTTGAATTCTACCAAAACTAGATGTTGATCTAGGGAAGGTCCTTTCTGGTCACTTAGAGTCTTGACCAAATATAGTTTGCAACCTTGTCTAAGACAACATTTTACCTTCATCATAGATATGAATCATAGGGGCACTCCCCTCTTGATTCCAGAAATATCAATTGGCCTACCTTCATCATCTAAACAAATCACCTTCTTCTTGAAACAGTCTACCAAAGCTCAATGAGCTTCTAGCCAGTCCATCCCAATAATTACATCATACGTCCCCAATGTTGTGACGTATGCCTTCAACTTGGTCATACACACCCTGAGGTTTACCTGACATTGGTCAACACTAGGCCATGCTGCTTGTTTTATTCCATAAGCCATCTCAACTTGTTTAAAGTCATCGTGCTCATAGGCTGCCAACCCACATTTTTCTAATGCAACTGGTGAAATGAAACTATCTGTAGCACCAGAGTCAAACAAAATTTTAACTTTTACTTTGTTTATCATACCTGAGGTTTCCACCATGGCAGACTGGTGTTCAACTTGCTGATTGTCAATTGCTGCATAGATTCGGTGGTGGCTACCTGCTATCCCCGCTGGTTCCTTTCCCTCTCTTCTGTTGTTACCGGTTTGAAACTCAGGG
Source organism: Pinus taeda (assembly GCA_000404065.3). NCBI lineage: Eukaryota > Viridiplantae > Streptophyta > Pinopsida > Pinales > Pinaceae > Pinus > Pinus taeda. Next base: position 59,705 of record APFE031285053.1, read on the forward strand.
TAGTCCCACTAGTAATGAGGTCCTCTACATCCCCAACAAGTGATGCATGGTGGACCTTGATCCGAATGTTGTGGAGTTCTTTGGAAAGAGATTCTTTCCCTAGAACCCCTCCCCCCACTTGCTGCTCCTCACGTATAACTTTGATTTGTACGCACCCTTGAAGTTGTGGGTGAAGCTGCACTAGAAACCATTGAAATCCCTACTGTCGGTGTTCTAGGTATAACCTCGTTTCCATATGGTGGTGGCCTCAGACTTCCACCCCTTGGGAAGGTACGAGGGGCCTTCCCTATAAACCCTGTTTGATGTTGAAAGATGGCCCTGCTTTCACCCTTTAAGTCTAGGTGTTCTTCGACATAGCGAGCATGTTCTACAACTTCTCCAACTGAGGATGGTTTCCACATCTGCACCATTGCCCTAATCTTAGGTCTCAATCCATACATAAAACGATCCGCTCGGCGCTGGTCAGTATCCATGTAGGAGACATACTTGACCAATTCCATAAATCAAATTTTGTATTCTTTTACAGTACGACCTCCCTGTATCAGGGCATGGAAGGCTCCTACCTGTTGTTCTTCATAATACGCTGGCAGGTACTTCTTCCTGAACCTCTCCTCAAATAACTCCCAAGTAACTGTTTCTGGAGTGAGGTGTAGTTGATGCACCAAGTTACCCCACCAATTCAGAGCACTATCTCTGAGTTGGAATGTTGCTATTTTGGCTTTGGAATTGGAATTGTAATCCCTTAGTGCAAAACACCTTCCCATCCCTTCTAACCAGGCTTCTACACACTCACTGACACGACCTCCTGCAAACTCTGGGAGCTTAATCTTCTGGAGCTCCCTAGTAATGTCCTCAACTAGAGGTCTTCTATCATAGTCCCTAGATCCCTCGGGATTCCCTAACCCTGATGAAGGGTGTTCCCCTTCTATTTCATTTGTTTGGTGCCCTCTTAAGGTTTCATTAATTGCTTCCAGGGAATACAAGATGAGAGTCAATTCTGGTGAAGGTAATGGGTTATTTGAAGGAGGTCCTTGTGAAGATTCTCCAGGCCCTTGGTTCCTTTGTCCTTACCATTTTGATTTGTTCAAAATCTACATGATATCTAAGACTTATTAGCATTATTCCTAACATTTTCTACCACATTCTAGATAGTCCAAAGATAACCCAAGCAATAGATTAATTCAAGTTACACCAAGTGTTTGAAAGATTTCTTGAACAAAATATTGTGTCATGGAACCTTATTATTATTGGTTATTTATAGAAAGGCATAGAATCCCAATTTTCTGTGGTTGAAATATTACCCACACAACCCATATTATCTCATGCTTCATGAAAATTTTATGCCAACTTAGATTATTTAATAATATTGAAAAGGTTGTCCTCATTCAAGGTGAAGAGTTGGTGCATTTGCAATAGGTTGCATATATCTTCACAAAGCTCCTGGCTAAGAGGAATATCCAGAAATTTGATTTTCCTTATAACTTAATGTGAAGTTCTGTATTTATAGGATGCAATTGTCTGCTAAGATTCTTCACTAGAAATATTACCAAGTATTAAAATAATACATATATGTCGAATTTAACATAAAATACATACTTGTCAGGCTACTTAAAGCTTCTCCCAACGGTGATCGGCATTATTATGGATGTTCTGTGTTGCACTTGAGTTCGAATGACAGTTTTGGAGGTTTGAAATATACAAAGCACTCGTAAGGATTCCTTTTCGGACATTTATGTTTCAAATATGCAAAGCAAATAGCCTAATACTAACGTATTTTAATTCTATCCTAGGTTGCATATTGAACTATGAAGTGGTCCTTAGATGAACTTATCTTCAACTCTCTGGATATTAGTGTCACACTACATATAAATTATCTAGACTTTATCTGCTATAGGGAATTCATTATTCGGTTTAATCAGGGAATGGTAAAGACTGATAAATAATTTAAAATGTAATAGCTATGGTACAAATTTTTCATCTATTATTAGGTGTTTGATGCAATTATATTGGCCCACCATATGGTGTTCGTGCGGGGGGGAGGGTGGGGGGGGGGGCAAAAATCATGTGGAAGAAAATTGTTGAAGGGAGCTGTAGGTCCTTATGTCATTCCATATGATAAAAGGAGAGACCACATTCCATCAACAACTCCATACACTTTGGTTCAATGTGTGCATGATTTGCATGATGTTGCTATTCGCTTGTTGGTTATGGGTGGAAGGCTTGTTTTCTTCTATCCTGTAGCAGTAGGTGAGGCCTCGGCAAATACTTTTCCAGATCATGGATGTTTTACATTGGTATCACATAGTGAGCAAATTCTTAGTACTAGATGCAGTCATTGCTTATTGTCAATGGCGAAAACTGCCAAGTACACTGCAGAAATCGCTGCACAAGCAAGGGAGAAGCACTTGGAATTCAAAGAAAACCGTTCTAAGTTGTTAGAAGGAACGAGAGAGAATGGGAGCCTTCATTCAAAGGTTTTTAGCACCACAAAAGATTTAGAACTTTCTTTAGGATTATTAGGAAAGAACATTGTCTCTGTCTGAGCATGTGAATTTATGCTTTATCCTTCCCATGTATCTGTAGGGTACACGAATGCCTAGCATCTTATCAGAAGCACATGAAAATGATCTGAAATTGGTAAACTCACACTTCCTGCAAATACTGTAAAGAAGGAACGCTTACTTACACAGTATTGCTATTGCAGAAATCCCAATATGTAAAACGGTTCTTCAAGAATCAACGATGGCCCCAATGGCTTGGGTCCTTAAGAAATAGTGATCCATGATGGATGAATTCAACCTTAAAGGCGATCCTTGTTCTTATCCTATTTTGATGACAAAAGAGGCATTAAGGCTATTGAAGCTGTTGGCTTGGAGCTGCCATCTTCTCTTATGAAACAACAAGTTGGAAATTGTACGCATCTACCTGATGGAAAAAAGGAAGTCGTAAATTAAACTAGACTTCATTGAGAATCCACGTGTGTATAAGTCATTATATATCCACGCATGTATAAGTGTCCTGGGAAATGCTGCTGATCCTGAATTAATAATGGCAGATATGACTTCCACACAACTTGCTGCTTTTGCAACTTATCAATCTAAACGAGAGGCAGCTAAGCATGCATCCCTAGAGAAACATATTCAAAAGGCTTTGGCTGATGCTAATTTGGACTCAAGGAAAACAACTCCATTAATGAGATTAAGGATAACTGGCTTGACCTGTAAGGGCGTGAATAAAATCAATTATAAAGGGGGTAATAGAGGTATATTAAAGCGTGAAGGTTTGGTTACAATTTGACAACCAACAGAAAAGTAGGTTAATGAAATTAAAGGTGGGGCCATCTATTGTGCATAAGGCCTTGTTCCTCTTAGTTGGAAAATCATGCAATAATTACAGTCATGATTTAATTCAATTTCAAGCAATCATATTCCACAACATAAATGTAACTGCACTTCAAAACACATTTTTTTTATTAATTATAACTTGTTTTTTTTTTTTTTAAGTCCAATTGATCATAAAAAACAAAGTTTTACCCGATACGGTGAAGTTTAAAGTGAAATGACCTAGTGTCGAGCTTAACCGGCGGAAATCTTAGTCTGATCTGTGCACATTTGGGCTTCAAACCAAAGAAAAGTTACAGATTGGATTCGGTGACAACCTGGCTATGCCCCACTTCTGAGCTGGTAGGAGGCGATTATCGGCATTCTGCTGGTATTTGCGCAATTTTTTTTTGTAGACACGACATTGCAACTTTTTGGCATGGGTGCTGGAACACAGTGCCATTTCGAGGCTTCGAGGTTCAATCCTTTTAATAGTCAAGGTGAAATCTCAACACAGCTTACGCCGTGTGATTGGCTGTCTGTTTGGCATCATCTTTGAAACTCTAATTATAGTATGACATTTCCATTTTAATGTGAATTGAGGTTAATCTACCTTAGTCTCTTTTGAATGTTGTTGGATCAAAATCAGGTAAGCTACTAATGTTGGCTATCAGATATAAACGTGGCACTATGAGTTCTGGTAGAGAAAAGACTGCAATTTGATTTATTTTCTTCATCTCCTGCTAGCCATTTGTGCAGGAAATGAAGATTTGAGTTCTTTAGAAACACACTAAGGATATCGTAGCTCTTTGAAAATGGGAAGGAAAATTTTGCAATGTTTGCGGTTAATTATTGCTATATTGATGGCGACTATTGTGATATCGCACAGAACTACGGATCCAAACAACTGTAAAATGGTTAGATGCCTTTTTTTTTTGGTTGCAACGATCTTTCACAGAGCAATTCGATCTTATAGTGAAAGCTATTTATTTTGTCTGTTAAGCAATTTTTTCATAAGCAGAAGCTAGAAACACACACGATTTTCCATCTTTTAGAGATACATAGTAAGCTAATAGATTCAAGCATTGCACATTTCATTTGTAGAAATTTCACCAAATGATGGAAATACGAGCTTCTGATGCGACTGTCAATGCCAATTACTAGTTAAACTCTAGATTAATCAACACTTAAGCTTTTGAAGTAAAATATAATCCGTTGAACGAAAAACTGAATGAACGACAGTATTGGACAGGAACAATCGGCTAAAAGGTAGTTGTTGCAGAAGATTTCAATGTATCACAATAAGCAGATAAATATTTTGTCCAGGGAACCTATTCTAGTCTATGATGATATATCGAGAGCACAAAGTTCGACTTTTCCAAATAGAATTGTTGCTTGCAACCATTTGAAAAGCACTATAGAATGTATTGAACAGTGGGATTTTTAAAGCCACTGACGTGTCTTTCATGCTCGAGGGTAGCGGAGTGCCACTATGACTCAGATGCCATTTGGTCTGTAATACCGAAAATTGCTTTGCTATCTAGAATAAAAAAATGAATCTTTGGCTTTGAATTTTTTTAATTGGATTCCTAGTTTTAACCAATAGAGAAACTCATCTTTCGTAGGATCAAGGCAATGTTCTAATCAGTAGCTGAAATTAACTTGCAGGGATAGCTCAGTTGGGAGAGTGTCAGACTGAAGATCTGAAGGTCGCGTGTTCGATCCACGCTCACCAGAATTTTGGGGTTTAGCGGGCTTTGGGTCCAGATTTTGAACCAAAGCTCTGATACCATGTGTAGGAGCCCTATCCTAGGGTATACTAACTGATGTTTTTTCAAAAAAAAAAATTAAATGCCACAAGAGGCAGTAGTTTACTCACTTACAAGACTTTTAGACAAATAAAATTTTACCATTTACATTCTAATAAAATTTACATAAGTAAACTATGCAGGAATACCTGTACCAGTGGCTGGTGGAGATGCCTTTGTTCTGCTGCTCCTATTGAACGCTTCTCTTGATGGACCCAACTAGATTTACCTCCTAGCCAACTAGGAAATAATCCCTAGCTCGGAAACCTCCACAGGTTCCCTAGCCCTCCGAGTCCAAGTCCAACCAGATGTAGTGTGTGTGTCCAAGATGAATGATCCAAACCAAGATGAGCAATATTTCCCTCCTCTCAACAACCCAAGAAACCTCCACAGGTTCCTAAGGTTTCCAAAAATCACAACCAACCCCACAATCATAAGCAAAACCCAACATCCCATTTTCTTCCTTCCCCCTTCCCTTTTTATACCCTCCCTATCTTCTCCCTCTCAACCACCTCTCATTAATATCATTAATTGCTCATCCATCCTTACAATTGACTTCTCTTCTCCTAAGTAAACCTGGGAGTACATTTGGAAATGTGACATGAATATAAAATTGAGAAATTAATGGGAGAGGACCATGTCTTCTCCCAAGTAAATCTGGAAGTACATTTGGAAATGTGAGATGAATATCTATATATATATATATATATATATATATATTGATAATTAAATGGAGAGGACTATGTCTTCTCCCAAATAAGCGTGAGGGTACATTGGGGAATGTGAGATGTAATTAAATGGAGAGGACCATGTCTTCTCCCTAGTAAATGTGAGGGTACATTGGGGATTGTGAGATGAAAATATATATTGATAATGAGTTGGAGAGGACCATGTCTTCTCCCAAGTAAGTGTGAGGGTACATTGGGGAATGTGAGATGTAATTAAATGGAGAGGACCATGCATTCTCCCTAGTAAATGTGAGGGTACATTGGGGAATGTGAGATGAATATATATATTGATAATGAGTTGGAGAGGACCATGTCTTCTCCCAAGTAAATGTGAGGGTACATTGGGGAATGTAAGATGAATACATATATTATCTGAAATAATGGAAGGAGACCATATCCTACTTTAAGATTCAATTTGAGAAGGTAAGTTGGGAATTTGAATAATAAAAATCACGAATTTTATATTAGACCAATATTTCTCAATATTTTCAAATAATGTGAACATTAATAAAATTTGCAGGATAAGATTTAAGCGGGGCATTACACACCCCAAGGCCCCGAACACTGAACTCCCAAATCCATTTCAACTTGGGCCCACATTTGGGCCTCCAAGCAATTCCCACAACCATCAGCCTATTCAATGCCAAACATCCTACTCATCATTTGGTGGGAATTACCATGGGAAAGGTGATGCATTCATTGAGCATAGGGTTAGAGCTAATATTGTCACCCTTTATCTCCCATCAACAGTCTTCTCATTTCCCTTTCTAGAATTTGGGGTTCATATATGGATTTTATGTCTTAGTTCGGCTCATGCCAACATTCTTGTGTGGCTTTTTTAATGATAATTTGAGATCCCTTGGGATTTTACGGGACATTGTTTTTTCTGGCCCTAAAGATTGGTTCATATTGTTCATTGTGTTAATTATCTTCTCCCATTGGTTCTCTCTAGTCATGGTGGACCCTTCGAAGCCCTCGGAGCCTGATAATGATGGTCTATTGCTTTATAAAATTCTGGACTCGGCTAAAGCCTTCTTGGATGTTAGGCAAAGACAAGATAATATGGCAAGAAGAAACAACAATCTTTCCATTTCCTTCTAGAAGCAACATGGCTTTGGCACGTTAGCAACATGGAACTCTCTTTGATTGGGTTACATGAGGAGATCTCTTCCCTTGATACTCAGGTTTTGTCAAGGAAAATAACGTCACCGGAAATGTTCAATGTGGTCCAGGTTGCATTGGCTCCAATACTGTTCAGGAAAAGAAAGAAGCTCATTGTCTGTGTACACTTTATCCTTCTAGAAAGGATCGCAGTGGATGGTTGGTGTCACCAATTTTTTCCTTTTGTTGGTTCTCTCGTTAGCTTTAATCGTCTTATGTTTCCCTGCAAGTGCTATTAATCCTTGGTTCTTTTTGTTGAATTATTAGTGTCAACTTTTTTTGTATAAGCAAGAACTATAGTGCCAGGAATGGTTTTCTTATTGTATGGGCAAAGGAATATTTCCATATTCAAATCTCAAAAAGATTTTGTAAGAGTTTTGGCCCATAATCCAACGTTTGTTAATATAAAACCTCTAACCATTTATTTTTAAAAAATTAATAAATATAAGCCTAGGATGGTGGAGATGTAGTAACATAATGTAATGTAATATAAACATTTTAACTTCAGTTAAAATAAAAATAACAATAACCGTATAAAAATAAAATTAACCTATGGTATTGAGAACCCATGGTATTCATGTGGGATATAACTTATTTAAAGGGGGGAATTAAACCAACCTAGATCCATCTTAACTCTGAATCTACAAAGCGTCGAGAGAGATCAAATTGCTTGAGATGATTTGATCCCTTTCAACACTTGGTAGATTCAGAGTTAAGATGTATCTAGGCTGATTAGAAACATAATTATTAATTTTATGTATTTTTAAATTGAATTGTATATTTATTTATTTATTTATTTTTTATTTTATTTTGACCGAGTCAAAATGTTAAAAATGGCATTACAACATCTCTACTATACTGGGTTGGAGAGTGCATCTGTGCAACAAGTAGAAACATCTTGAAGTTAATCTTCATCTCATCAAAATAAAGTTAATGTGCTACTTGTATAGCCTCCAATTGTCATGCATATCCTAAAACTTGATAATTTTTTTTATAAACCATGGTGAATTGGTAACACGTTAGAGTAATTTGGGTGAGACCCAGGATTAAACCTTTTGGTTTTCACTACAACACCAAGAGTATATTCAACAACTTGCAAGCTATGTATACCAATAATTTATGACTTAGAAAGAGCCAAGACATCCTGAGTCCCACCATAAGGGAGGAAGATCTATCTCATGGGTGTCCTCTTTAAGCCTTGTCACAATGGGCCAACATGTCCCAATGATTGAACCTGATTGAGGAGTGTCACAAACAATTTTCCTCACCACTTGATCTAAGCCCAAGGGACTTTGATAAACTTAATATCATGAGAGATAAGCAATGACAGGGACCCCCCATTTACACTCAACATTCCAAGATTTAATGCCACCACCTTTTTTCTTTGATATCACCAAAATTATTGAATATCTTCAACACTTGATAGTATTTAATTAGGAAAGGATGGCTATGTGCTACAAAGGTGGGATTTTCTCTCATTTTGTCTTTGCTATTTACAATCGTTTAAGGAATTTCAGCTCAATTTGGTTCAAATGTCCAATTTTGTTCACGTTATCTCATGCTTAGTGAGTTTGGTTGTAGTCTACGTTTCTAAGTGAATTGGGCCTTTGTTTTTGTGTTTTGGCTCTATGGTGTGCTCTCCTTTTGGTCATATTTGATTTAGGAGTTAACTAATATTCTTCTTGGCACTAGGATTTGCTCCAAATTTAAGTCTTTAAAAATAATTGAGGGCCATAGAACTTTAATTGCCATATATCGTGCAAAAATTTAGACCTACATCAAGTCTAGAGAAGGAGCATTTAGTAAATTGAGGATTTATAAGTGGCCCTTTCTCAATATAGCAACAAGGTGGCAAGTCGGCCTGAATCTTAAATATACAAGGACGTTAAATTATGAGAAGTAATGGATCATCAAATCAAGCAAATAAAGAAATTGGAAGTATATTTCAACATGCTTTATAGATTAGTTTTTGGTCTTTCTAGGGGATCACATTCTTTGATTTTTCTTGCATAAATCTTCATTGGATTTGTCAA